>CM031382.1:2158879-2342188 GCA_018290095.1 Polypedilum vanderplanki | reverse complement strand
GTTTTGATAGCAAATTTAAGAATTCAAAAAACTGTCCATAATTAGGTGTGTTTACCCTAAAATACTAACAAGCAGTTAAAAATTACAAGTTTTTTATAGTTGAATTTTTGATAAGAAAATGTCATACATTACCAAATATCAAGTTTTATTACGTTTTAGGAAATAAAATTTTATGAAATGACAATTGAATATTTTGAAAATGATAAGAATTGTTTTTAATTTCTTTATTTAAAATTCGGAACAGAAATTTTGAATTTTTTCGTAATGTTTTGATCACAATGCAATTAACTTATGCCAATTTGCTAATTTAGGAATATGCTTGCCATATTTTGTTTATAAAAAAATTTGCTAAAAGTATGCAACAGAAATTTAAGATCCGAAAATAATTGTTTGCATTAACTTTAAAACTGTAAATAAAACTTTTGTAAAATAAACTTTCTTGTATGACAAATGAGGAACTTGTAGAAGACTAAAGAAATATAAAAAATCATGAAAAATACATTTTTAATACCTGTAACCTAATTTTCAACTAAATACAGATAATTAGGTGTTCTTTTCTTTTATATAAAATTTTTTGAATTATAATAACTTTTGTAATTCGTGATTAAAAATAAAACGTTTTTTTATTAATCCAAATTTTAAAATCATGACTTAATCGATATATAAAAAATTGAGAAAACCAAAAAGCCTTTTAGTATTTTAAAATTTCTAAAGCTAATTAGTTGACTAAAAAAATGATTTTGAGAATTGTGCTTTTATTTTTGTTCATAAATTTAGTATTTTGTGGCGGTCCAGTTCGAGAAATGGCTGCATCAATTGAAGAAGATAATTTATGTCCAACATGTCAAGATGTTTACACATTGGACGCTTATGCAAATAATTGCTATTGTGCATATCCATTGAGATCGACACTTAATCAAATTGTTGCTATACCAATTGGATATGATGTTATACTTGGCGGTTGTTGTTTTGATTCATTTGAAGAAGATCCAAATAATCAAGGATGGACGAAATTTGAAATTTATCCGTATAAAAGTTAAAGTGATTGCTTGAATCGGTATAATTTTGAAATTTAAAAAAATATCAAAAATTTAATTATTATATTGCAAATTATGGAGAATTATAATCAATTTGCATTTACCTTATTTATCCAATTTCATAATTTAATAATAAAAAAGAACTTAATAAATTTGCATTCTGTTCTGAAAATTCAAAACATAACAGATTTTGTAGAAATTAAAAATGCCCTTGAAAATGTCACTCACTGATACCATATGATCATGAAACCTTTAAAAAGAATTTATTTTTTCAATCTACATTTAAAGAAGAAGAAATTAAAAGAAGCAAATGAAGTGCGAGAAAGACCATGAAAGAAGAAATTGCGAGAGTAGTTAGCAAGAAGAAGAAGTTTCTGCTGCATCTTTAGACTCTAAATCACTATTTTCTTAAAGATATGAGAATAAATAATAAAATACTCTCGTTGAAGTCAGTTGTGAAATAAATTTTTTAAAATAAAATGTTTCAGGTTGATAAATTTTTGTGTTGTGTCAATTTAGAAAAAGGCTGTAAAATTATTGGATGGTGAGAAATTTTATATAATAAAATTTATTCTCAAATAATATAAAAATATGGTTTTAAAAAAAATTAAATTTTGTTTTAGGTTCAATTATGTTTATTATCTTCTTTTATTATGGATTTCACTTTTCTTCTTATTCTATGAAGTTTTTGCTTTATTCTTTGGCATTGGGAAATGTAAGTTAAATGACAATTTTAATTTATATTAAATAATTTTATATTGTTCATGCATTAGTTGAGTCTAGTTATGAGCCAATTTATCCAATATATGAAAGCGAACGCGATTCAGCAAAAAAAATCAGTAAAAAAGCTTTCTTTCTATACCTTGCTTTCATTCGATAAATCAAAAAAATATATCAATCTCGACGCCTTGGATGGTCGGACGATTAGAGCGCATTTTTGCCTAACAGATCAGTGTTTGGTAACAAAATTTCACATACTTTTAGTCCTATTTTCTTAGCGACATGTCAATTTTTCAAAAAAAAATTTTTTGACATGTTTCATGACATTTAAAGACTTTTGGTGAAAACATTTTTTTTGGTTCATGTGATGGACCACTCTTGAGTCAACACTTACCCCAAAAAACTCTTTTGATGGCTTACCTAAACGTCAAGACCTTTTTAACAAGCTATCAACTACCTCCACGACTTACCGTTGCCGAGTTGTGACTGTCACATACAGCCAGCCAGCCATCGTGAGCCTAATAGTGTATTTTTTTGCAAAAAAAGCGCTAAAAACTCCAAGTAAAAAATTTTCAAACCTTGACTAAAAACTTCAAAAGAAATTTTTTTCTTGCTTTTATTTTAATTTTAAAAATTTCTTTAATTTTTATTTTAGTAAAATTTTTCATCGTTTGCATCATAAACATTGCTTACAGTGCTGCTTCAAAGTTCATTTACAAAAAATTCTTAGATGAATTAGGAAATGTGAGTTGAATATAAATTTTTGTGTCTATGACTGTTTGGAAATGTTAAAGAAGATTTTTACATGTATAATAATCTGAGTAAGTGAGAAAAATTTATTGCTTTATATATTTAACAAGAAATCACTAATTAATCTTGTAAAGTTTAACAGATTTTTTAGTTCAAATCATCTTTAGCGTTTCATTGACTAAAAAACAGTAAAATCTTACACTGAACTGTAAATTTGTTTATGAATCTGTATCATGATTATTATGGTTTAATATTATAATTAATTCATATCAAAAAATATTTATATTTCTTTTTAGCTTGACAAAACTGTAGTTATTTGGCCAATATTTCATCTTTTCTTTTCAATAATCACAACATTTCTTTATACAACAATTGTGCTTTTTGTTCTTGGAGCGACATCAGATGTGGTTTATGTATTAGTGATTTCTGTATTTGAAATTATCAACATTTATTGTTTAATAATGCTTTGGTCACTTTATAAAAAATTTCAGAATGGAATGCCTTTGACTAATGAAGTTTAATTAAAAAATTTAAATCGATTTTTTTTAAAAATGACAAAAGTTTCAAATGAACTTTTGTTAGTAAAACATTTATAAAAAATAATTTTGTACTTCATTGTTCTACAACTTCAAATAAAATATATTTTTTTCTTATCTAAGAGTAAATAAAAATTAAAACCAGGACACTTAAAAATATAGAAAAATAATCTTTGCATTTTGTATAAAAATTTAATTTTTACATTATTTTCATAGAAAATGCAAATAAAAATAATTTCTTTTATAAAATTGAGTGTCTCACTCTTGATAAATATAAAACATTTTTTATTCTAATGATGCAAATGTAATAGTTGCACATTATTGTTTACAGAACAATTTTTCTTACAAAATATGTTAATTGCTGTTTCATTCAGCAAATGTGGAGAAATTTGTAAATTATCCTTTTATTGTCGAATTTTTTGCTTTTATTTCTTTTATTTTAATTTTGAAAGTTGTCTTGAATTCTTAATAAAAACGTGCAATTATCTTTTTTCCATATAAAAATATTTCAATCAAAAGGTGAACGAATTGTTCATAGACTTAATACAGACAGAATTTTGCAGTTCTTTGCAATGATTCATGTTAATGATCGATTTTCAAGCATCGGTTTGGATTTAAAGTCTTAATATTTTAATACCAAATTTAAAATTTTTCATGGTAAATGCCAATTTAAAAAAACTAGTTTGTTTTAATAAAAAAAAAGTAATATTTTCGATTGCTAAGATTTAAAATTAAAATTCTTTTCATTTAAAATAATTGTTTTTATTTGGTTCTACGAGTAAAATTCTAAAAAATAGTCATCATAAAATGTCAAAAAGATGAAGTCATTTTTTTTAAAATCAATTATAATCATGGCGAAAATATTCAAGAAAAAAAAATTGGTTTAATCTATCGAAAAATAAATTTAAAAATGGTTTATAGGAAGTTAAATTACAGAGAAAAATGAACAGAAAAAGTTGTGGTTAAAAGCAAATTCGTCTTTAAAATTATGAAAATGTTTTATTATATTAAATAATCAGAAATTTATGCTGATAAGTTTTTGAATACTTTGGTAGATTGATTGATTTTTGAGCTTGAAAAACTCACACAATTTAATTATTTTTTAAATGAATTTATATTGTCGACAAAATTTCAATGTATTTTTTATGGTGAAATTCAAAAAAAATTTCTTTATAATAAGCAAAATGATTTATCATTTCGTTTCGAGTTTTTGTTATGATCAAATCGTTTTTTTTTCTAAATTTCTTTTAAAACATTAGCCATAAATGAATAAAACAAATTTGCTAGACCAACTACAAATGAATCGAATTTATGTTGGTAATTTAAGTGAAAAAATCCAACCATCTTCTTTGTATTCTCATTTTATTGAATGTGGTAAAATTTTAACTATTCAAAAAAGATATTCAAAATATGCATTTG
The DNA here is from genome assembly GCA_018290095.1 of Polypedilum vanderplanki. Lineage (NCBI taxonomy): Eukaryota > Metazoa > Arthropoda > Insecta > Diptera > Chironomidae > Polypedilum > Polypedilum vanderplanki. The sequence goes on along the minus strand of CM031382.1, from coordinate 2,337,726 downwards.
TAGAATTTGAATTAATTGAAAGTGCTGAATATGCGATAGAAAAATTTCATAATTCGTTCTTAAAAGGTCACAAAATTATTGTTAATAAAATTTTAAATGAAGAAGAAAAAAAGTATTATATTTCGAAACATTCAAATACGATTGCTTCATATGGTGAAATTTTAAAAGGTAAGACAATTTTCCTTTATCATTTTAATCAAGGTCGTTGTTAAATTTCATTAAAGTTAAATCATTTTATGTAATAAATTTGAATTTTTTTATTCTTAATCATATTTTTTAAAAAATGTATATGATGAGAAATCATAATAAAACATTTAAAAACAGTTTTATTCAAGGTATGGAAACGAAACGATTTATTGCCGAGTCGCGTTCGTTTCCATACCTTGGTTTTATTAATTTAATTTTTCTTTATGTAATTTATTGTTTAAAAATATAAAATTTTTTTTGAAATATTTAAAAAGAATTTGGAAACCTTTAAGGATATAATATAAGGACCTTTGACAAAGGTTTAAGAAATTTTTTTTCATATTCTATACAAAGAGTTTTTCCTGATAAAATTTTAAGTTATAACTAATTTCTCTTATCAATAATCTTCTAATATCTTCTTATCAATAAGACGTGAATGAAAAATTTACAACATTTTTTATTAAGCATATGCAAATTAACGCAAAGAAATCACCCAAAAAATTACGTAATTTAAATGATGAAATTCCTAAATATTATGTCACTAAATTTTACTTCAACGATAAGCGGAAATTTTCGTTGACATTTTTGAATGTACATTTCTTTTGAAGTAAAATCATATTACTTTATGATGATAAAAAATTTCCTAGTATTTTTGTTGATTAAATTAAGTTTCGTCCAAGGCCTGAGAACTCTTTTTGATATTTCGCATCAAGATACCTTTGGTTTCCGAAAAATAAAAATTTTTAAAAATGGACTTTTTTTTAAATGACTTCAGTTCTAAAACGATAACACGAAGATATGCAGTCCTTTCTGATTTTCATTTCTTATGCTCATAGTTTTCTTTTAAGCTATCAATAAAATTTTTATGGTCTTGAATTAAAAAGAAAATCACAAATATCAAAAGAGTTCTCAAGCCTTGGTTTCGTCGAAATGATGAAAGCCCAGTGACCAAGTACCCGTGTTGCAGATCGGTGTACTTAAGCGCATTTTTGGTGCCTAGATTAGAGTTTATAACAAATTACAGAAATATTAGATGCGTTTCTAAAACAGTTTCATGTGATAAGATATACTGGTTAAAGTATATTTCAAATGTATAGGAAATTTCATTTGTAATACTGTTTCGAATGAAATAATTGAAATTAAGTTGTAGGAAATAGCAGTCAATTAGGAATTTAGCAGCTATTTTTTGTTTTGTTTACATTTTCATATAGAAATATAATTTATGAAAACTCGAGTAATATAATTGCTGCTAATAATCTTAATCTATTAAAATTCTCGAAATCGTCTTTATAATAAATTTTGTTGATTTGAAAATAACGATCAAATTCAAAAATACGCGAAGTTGCCTACGCGCAGCTGAAAAATTTTTTTGATATCGCAGTCTACTTCGCGAAAAAAATTTTGTTTACAAATTTCAATATGGAAAATTAATTCATAATTTCCCAAGTTATATGACTAGTGACAGAAATATAAATAAGCGTCGCGCCACTAACTTTTTAGCACAAATCTAACACAAAAAACCGGAAGTCTCTAGCTATCATAGTTTTCGAGATCTCAGAGGGACAGCCAGCCAGCCAGCCAGCCGAACAAAGTGAATGTATAAGCTGCATTGTTGTACCAAAAATGTACTAAAAATCAAAAATATCAAAAGAGTTCTCAAGCCTTGGTTTCGTCGAAATGATGAAAGTTTTTTATATGGAAATTATTGAGTTTCACGATCGGCAACAAATTAACTTCAATAAAAAGCAGAACTGTATCAGTCGGAGTAAAACGATTATTCAATTTGTGCTTCAAAAATTTAAATTGAATAAATTTTACTCGGATTGGTAAGTTTCTTATGGATCATCTGAGTAAAATAAAATCTTTACTTGTGTAATGCATTGTGTGAAAATAATGTAAAAATTTTAATTGAATAAGAATTAATCGTATTTTAGTTAGTTATAAGCAAAATATTGAACGGTTTCGAACATTCAAAATTATATTAAATATTTTTTTTTCAAGGTGATACAATGGAAAGTTATATTGGAAAAAATTCAATTTACAATGAAGATAATCAAATTAAATGTCAAATAATTGTAGAAAATATTTATTTAAGGTAAAATATTTAAAAAATTTATTCTTTGATGAACTCAAATTATTTTATATTTGTAGAAATTATGCCGAAGACATTAAGAATTTAATATCAGATTTGGGTTTAAAATCAAACATTTTTATTTCAAGTCCTTCATTTGAACTTAATAAATTACTTAAAAAATTTAAGGACGAATTTATTGAAGTTGTTGTGTACATCAATAAAAAGAATCAACAAATGAAAAGCTTATGCGTTATAGTAAGTAACTAATTTAATCAAAATTCTAGAGCATTTTTCTTTTATATGAGAAAAGTGTTATGTTTTGCTTGTTTGTTTGTTTATCGAAAATGTATAATGACAAATATTATCAATATCTCTGTTTAACTAATTTAATTCTTGATTAATTTTTCTTCAAACTTTTAATTTAATTTTGTGCCTTACAAAAATTTTTTGCTTACTCTCTAAAAATTTGCAGACAATTTAATGTAAATTTGGACTTACTTTTTGTCAAATTTAAATTTTGAACTTTTTCTACTGGAAATTGTTTTGTTAAAATTTTTAACTGAACATAATTTGTTAAATTTTTTAAAAATAAATTTGAGTTCAATTCAACATAAAATTTAAAAGTTTTATCTTATTTTTGTAGTTCCTACAAAGAGAAGCAGTTCGACATGATAATATACCATCAAATGATGCAATAAAATTAATCTACAAACACATTAAAATTGAATCTCAAAATCCACTTTATTTTAAACACCCAACATTTATAAATAAATTTCTTGAAGACCTTATTCACAATCAAAGTCTTACAGTTCTTCAATATGATTCATTAATTGAATATCTAAATGAATTAAAAGAGGAGCAAAAAAAATTTGAAATTGGTGATGGTGCAACATTTGAAAGAAGAAAACTTTTCATGAATAGTGATCAAAATACAAGGGAAATAATGCAGAATCAAATTTTAAAAATTTTATCAGAAAAATCTGAAATGAAATTGAAAAAGACCAAAAAATTGTCAGAGATTGAAAAGAAAAATTTGCTACAAAAATTAAAGAATGATCAAAATGTTCAAGCAGCCATAAATGAGTTGAAAAAATCAAGACAAATGAAGGAAATTACTGCTGGTCCATCCGGAATAGCATAAATTTAAATTTTATTAAAAAAATTTTTTATTTTTCAAATTTTTTATTTTCTATAATTTTTCATGTTTTTCAATTAAGCAACAAAAAATTTTCTAAAAATTTTACATTATGAATATTTTTGCTAAATAAACAAAAAATGGCGGAATCATGTCACACTTAAAGGATGGGTAAATTTATGCAAATTTTTTTAATTTTATTTTCACAATGAGGCACAAGTTATAACTAAATAATTTTCAAATTTATTTTATTTATCGCCTCTAAATTATTTATCAATTCGATTGCATCAATCCCAAAATTTTTATTTTTTCATTCATTTACATTTAATGTCATTTCACTCATATTTTAATACTATTTATTATCCTAGCATCGTCACAGAAACAGGATTTTTTGGAAAGAATTTATTTTATAGCTTTTTTATTATGATCATTTTGAATTTAAATTAAATATTATAAATAAATTAAATTTTATAATTTCATAATGATCACTTTAGTTTGATAGAATAGTGGAAGTTCAATTTCAATTTATTATTAAACATTTATCGCATCTTAAATATTAAAATTATAAGGAACATTAATAAGCAGTAAATGAGATGTCAACATGAGCTGATAAAATTTCTATTTTGGAATTTTGTAATCATCATATTATAGTCAGTAACATAAATATTTTTAGCTTATTTAAATGGAAGTTTCAACATCAAAAAAATAAATTTAAAATATATGGAAAAAATTAATTTCTTTCTTACATAAAAATAATTACATTTAAAAATGATATGACATCATTGGAGTTTTTATTTTTGTCTTCTGAGATTTTTATTGCTTTACAGTGTTGATCAAATATTTTTATTAATTCTTTTTTCAAGGGATTTGAATTCTGAGAAAAACTATCAAAAAATCATAAATTTCTATTAAAAGAAAAACAATTATTTGAAAAATTCATCTTTGGTCCTCTATCGAAAATACAGAAAGTTAAGCTACACACTTTTGAAGATCTAAAGAAAACTAAAATTTAATAAATTTTCAAACTTTGAAATGTCTGATTGCGGCACATTAAATAATAAAAATGTTTTTAAACCAGTGAAAATAAATTATTTAATGTGTCACAATTATTGTTCTTGTATCAAATAAATATCGCCAACTGTAATTATTTTGGAAACTTGATAGAATTTCTATCATAGAAAAACTTTTTGATCAATGTTTTTCAAAAATGAATAAAAATTTGTCTGAATATGTATACAGTGACTTATTAATAAAATGTTATAAATATTTTATGACACAGTTGCTATTTATATAATCTTTGTATCCGGTAAAATTTTACATTTCTTTTAATCTTCAAAAATAAATTGCCATATTGAATTTTTAATTATTCACATTAGTTTTTCAATATTTTCTTTCTAAAAGAAGTTCTCATCCCTTGATTAATGTATTTAAGCTCATTTTGACATCTCAAAATATTTTTTTGCTATTATGCATGGCAATGAAAATTTAACATTTTTTTCTTAACAATTTTTCTATTTCACGTTCATTTTCGATTCTTTTTAATTTCTTAGCATCAACTTAAATTTTTTATAACGATTTTTTTCGCTTTTTACATGCAAATGAAAATTATAAAAGATATGAATAAATTTTTGTTGCTGTTTTTTATGAGTCTACATTGTTCGTTATTTATCATAAAATTCTTGATCGATTTTAATTTTATTATTCAATTACTTCACTATTAACTTCTTCATCATAGTGTGCAAGTTTAAGGAACACTTGCTCTAGTGTAGTCTGACTAAATGAATATTCTTCAATTCCTAGATTTGCTTTGACTAAAAAAAATCAAAATAAATTTTCAATTCTCAATAAATTAACTTTCTTACCTTTCTCAAGTTTTTCAAAACATTGAGCCAAAGAACTCACATTGTCTTGTGGTATAGAGCACACAATTCGATCACCAAAACTTTCTTCAATTTTAGCATCAGGAAACATTTCGAAAACAAAATTTTTGCATTCTTTTTTCGCCTGCACTTGAATATTATCAAATGAGGAACTTGTATGTAAGGCATCAAGGTGTTTTAGCTTCACTTCAAGATTGTATCCTGCACCATAGAGATTTTTTAGATGTTGTGTTGAACCGAGACATCTAGAAATGATAAATAAACATTTAAATTCAAATTTTTTGTAAAAAATTGTCAAAGTTTTGAAACTTTTGGCATTTTGTATGAAAATAAAAAAGAATCAAATCTATATCAAACGAAAATTGAAGAAATCAAAAGATTTAAAGAATTGTCTAGTTTTGAAATTTTAATGAAGTTTACCTCAATTCACCCTTGGCCATTATTCCAACTTTTGAACATAATGCATCAGCTAGTATAAAAATTAGAAAACATGTTATTACCACAATACATTAGAGCTTAACAATGAACCAATAAATAAATACCAATTTATTTTATATCTATATCTGCAAAATCTTAGAAATGATAATTTTTAAAACTAACCTTCCTCCATAGCATGTGTTGTTAAAATTGCACCACGAGATCCTTGAAAACTTGCTGTAAAAATTTTTTGTAATAAACTTTTAATTTAAAAAAAAAAATTTATCTACCTAAAATTGTGTCCCATAAAAATCTTTTTGATTTTGGATCCATTCCAGTTGAAGGTTCTAAAAAATAAAATTTTTTCAAACATTTTAATTTAAAATTTTTATGACATTTTCTGACGCTTATTATGTAAACTTCAAAAATATATTTAAAAAGAATATAAAATATTTTTGAAAGAACATAGTGTGTTAACAATACTCAATTAATAGCTTATATTAGATAGCTTAAATTAATTTCTATAGATTTTAGATTTATCGGAATATCATTAATTCATCTTAAATATCTTACAAATCATAATAAAAATTGAGCAATCATTTTAAAAAATTAACTTACCATCCAATAGGACAACTTTTGGTGAACCCAACATAGCTATGGCGTAACTCAGTTTTCTTTTTGTACCACCTGATAAATGCCTCGTTTGTTTATTTGCATGTTCAGTTATGTGAAGACCATGAAGATACGTATTTATCAGTCTAGTTAAAAATTGTTTAAAAATAAATTTCATTGTGATTTTTTAAAGACAAAATTGAAAAAGAAGCACAAAAAATGAAGATTAAACAAAAATGTGCATTGAAAAAAGAAAAATTTTATTTTTTGGTTTACCTTTTACGATCCTTAAAAGAAACACCTCGAATGGCAGCATAGCATTCTAAGTGTTCACGAACTGTTACATTTTTCCAAAGAGCATCACTTTGTGGACAATATCCGATTTGCAGAAAAGCTTCACTTTGACTATTTGTGATTTTTATTCCACCAATTTTTACATTTCCTTTTGTTGGTGCAATTTCTCCTGTTATGACTCTTAATGTTGTTGTTTTTCCAGCTGCATTATGTCCAAGTAAACCTAAAACTTCACCTGGATCAACAGCAAATGAAAGACTTTTTACTGCTGTTATTGTTGTGTCTTTTTCGGGTGTGCAACAGGTTGAAAATATTGAAGACTGTTTGAATTCTTTTCGAAGATTCTAAAATGATATAAAAATGTTTTAGACGTTTAAATTTTTTGTTAAAATTTTAACAAAAATCAATATTTTCATACTCACTTTGACAACAACAATAGGCTCTTGTGATCCATCATCATCTCCCTTATCAAGTGATGACATTCTAGAAACTTTTTCTCTTTCTTTCTTTACATCATCATCTTCATAATCACCAACATATTCTTCAATTGATTCTTCAATCATTTTCTTTTGTCTTCTCAAAAGATCTCGAATTTTTCCACCATTTTTCTTAATATCAACAATTCTCAAACATAATGACCATACAGGAATGTGCAGAAGTGAGCTTATGAGCATCACAATAATTTCTTCAGTCATATAATTGGCGATGGTAAGATTTGAGCATGCATTACTGATACTGCATGCAATATAAATACGATCGACATAATAGATCAATGCATAAGGAATATACATTGGATTCAATATAGAAAGCACATAATGAAGTGCAATTGTTGCTTTTGCATCAATTCCCATCATATCAAGAAATGCGACAAGAATGAATGGAACAAAACCAGCAAATGTGAGAATGTTTGGTAAAAAAGTCAAAGCTGAATCTGTTTTGTCAAAAAAGTAACTGCTGCATGTGCTGCATAAAATGGCTGATGGTGAATAAATGATGATGAAAATACCAATTGTAGCAAGAGCTGATGGTTGTTGAAATGATGGAATATTCATAGCAAATACCATGATGAGCAAAAATAGACAAATGATGACCATCAGCCCAAAGATGACGATGAAAAATGCAGTGAAATAAAGTGACAATGCAAGGCCATTAACACGCAGTTGATTTTTTGCTTTCATTTCACGATCATAAACCATATCAATAGCAAGTGATACAGGCACTAAAACAAATATCATGCCAATAAATAATGCTGATGAAAAAGTTCCAGTATTAAATTCTTGTGATTGTGCTGTGACCATTAATGGATGTGATTGCACTTGTATTGGCTTAGCATCAGCATCAGATGGTGCAAGTGCTTGATAAATTGCATTTGAAAGAATATTGAGAGCTACTGGCAAACTATGCATTGCTGTATCATTATATAAGATTGTAACTGACAAATTCTTGCACGATATTGAACTAAAATTGTAGGCAGCTGTGTGCGGTGTAAAGTTAAGAAACATTGAGTAATCTCCAGTAAAAGTTTCATCAATATTTGCTAATTTTCGAAGCTCTTCAATAACTGCTGTCGATGGTGAAGTAAGAATTATCGGTGGATCATCGACATAATCGCCTGGTCCAATAACAAGTGGTGCATCATCATCAAAATTAGATATGTCCATTGCATTAAAAATTTCATTTGATGTTTTATCGTAATTGCCTGGAAATTGTTATTGAAAAAACTTTTAAGAAAAAGATTTGAAAATTTAAACATGCGACAAGACTTGGATACTAAAAATGATTTCATTTTAATCAAGTTGATTTGAAATCTTCATATAAAAGCATTTTTAATTAAAAGTTACAAATTGTATACTTTAAATTCCTTATTATAAGATTAAAAACTTCAAAGCATATAATATAGTAGAAGATTCAATTCTCAATACAGTTGAATAATTTTAAAATCATAGATTATGATATTTTTTAAAAAAAAGTCAAGTTGATGAAGTCTTTCAAGTTAAGTCATTTATGTCAAGCAAATTTAGTCAAGTAATTAAAATAAAGTTGACTCGAAATTTCACTGACCTATCAAAGAATCAATCATTGTGGAAGACGTGATTGATCGAAATGAAATAAAATTTTTTTAAACTATTTGTTTTAATTGAACTCATCTAATAATGTAGTATTAAAAGTAGAAGATTTTTAATCAAAATTTGATTGAAATTTAAGTTGAAAATTTTTGTGTCCAAGCTTTGGTTTTGACTATTTAAGTTTTAATACAAAAAAATATTAAAAAATATCTAACTTACCAATAACAGCAATTCTTCCATCTTCATAAGTGTCATTATTAAGCAAAATTGATCTCATAGTTGGTGTAACAACTTGAATAGAATTCAAATATAGACCAATGCCACAACATAATAGTGGAACAAGAATCATGAGGTAGAGTCGTTGTAAATCTCGAATTAAAATAATAACACGTAATTTGAGCATTGCATAAATGGTAGAGCAACAGGAAGGTTTTAAAATTATATCATCAAGTTCCATCCAACCTGATTTTATTGCACTTTCGTTTGACCTTATTAATGGTGGTTCATCACTTGTATCAATTTCAATATTTTCAACAGCATAAGCCATTGACTTTCGTTCTGGTAAAGATCGAATTGTGCCTTTCATATCATAATTTTCATGTTGAACTGGTGGTTCAATTATTACTGAGGTTGAACTTCCAGATCGTCCTTGCAATGACATACTTCGACTAACGGCATGTGATCGATTTATACCTTTTTCATGTTCATCTTCTTTGTCATTTTCAAGTTGCAAAAAAACTTCCTCAAGTGTTGTCATTGAAACTCCATAACTAACAATTCCAAGTTGTTGTCCTGTACTTCCTTCGATATCACTAAATAATGGAGCAAAATTTGCAACAGCATCATGTGGTAAAATATAACTCAATTCACGTCCATGATGTCTTGCTTTTTCTGCCTTTGGAACATGCAAGTTGACAAGATTTGAAATTGGTGTTGAGCGTGCTTTTGCATCAAGTACAAGTGTCAAATGATAACCAATGCCAAATTTATTTTTCAAAAATAATGATGAGCCACAACAACGTAATTTTCCTTTTGCAATGACTGCTTTACGATCAGCAAGAATGTCAGCTTCATCCATGAAATGCGTTGTTAGTAAGATTACCTTTCCTTTTTTTATCGATTGCAGTAATTGCCAAAGACATCGTCTTGAATATGGATCAACACCAGCTGTAGGCTCATCAAAAATTATTATTCGTGGATCACCAATGATGGCAATTGCAACTGATAATTTTCTTTTTTGACCACCACTTAAATGTTTTACTATTGTGTCACCATTTTCAACTAAATCACAATCACGTAAAGTTTTCTTAACTTCTGAATCGACATCTGATTCATAAATTCCTCGAACAGCAGCAAAAAAATAAAGATGTTCCTTTGGTGTGAGATCATCAAAGAGAATGTCATGTTGTGGACAAACACCAGTCATTCTTCGAATCATTGTCATATCAGAGTGATTTCTAATGTCATAACCAAAAATGTAAGCAGTTCCGAGTGAGGGTGATGTTAGACCTGTGAGAATATTGAATAAGGTTGATTTGCCTGCTCCATTATGACCCAGAATTGCTGTTATTTGTCCTAAAATATAAAAAAGAAATAAATTTATTTTTTAGCGCATTTTTGGAACAACAATGCCGCTTATATCTTCACTTTGGCTGGCTGGCTGGCTGGCTGGCTGGCTGGCTGGCTGGCTGGCTGGCTGGCTGGCTGGCTGGCTGGCTGGCTGGCTGGCTGGCTGGCTGGCTGGCTGGCTGGCTGGCTGGCTGGTGAGGCGCGAGATCTCGAAAACTATAATAGCTAGCGACTTCCGGTTTGTTGTGTTTGATTTGTGCTATCGAGTTATTGGCGGCATTCTTCATTAGAATGTTGTCACTTATTGCATTAATTAGAAAATTACGAATTTATATTTCCAAATTGAAAAATGTAAACAAAGCGAAGTTAGCTGCGAAAACGATTGCAGCGCCACCAACGGCAATAATTAGAACTACAAATATTTTGAATTTTACTCAACCGTTTTTTTCAAGTCAATGAAATTTATTATAAGATTTTGTAAATTCGAAGTCTGAAACCGTTCGGTATTTTTACTTGCAAATAATTAAAAAACAACTAAAACTTATTCAATTAAAATTTTCAACTAAATCCAACTAAAATTAAATCGATTAGGCTTTAATATTTAATCGAATAAATTTAAGTTGATTTTTAGTTATTTGTAAAACGGTTTCTGACTCTGGTAAATTGAACTTCAATTGAAAACGTTCGCCGTACTTTAATGCATTAGAATTTTATAATTTTTCCCTATATTTTTAATTTATTTCGATCAAATTATTTTAAACTGTAAATTTTTTTCTCAAACGAATCTAATAATTCTGTAATTTGTTAACATACACTGATCTAGGCAACAAAAATGCGCTAAAGTAATCCGTCCTATGGCGGACACTTTTCCACTCGTTTTCAGACTTCTCATTTTTTATTCTGAATTTTTGGAGTTGAAGTTCAAAATTGGTTCAAATTTTGAACTTTCTTGTGAAAAGAATTGAAGTTTTCGAAATGTTAAAAATTAAAGTATGCAAACAAAGCGATTTTTTGATGTATCGCGTTTGTTTCAATACCTTGTTAGAAATAGAAAAAAAAGTTTAAAGTTCAAAGTAAAAATTTTTAGTTCAATTTTAGAATTTTATAAAAAAAGTTTAAAAATTTGAATGCATAAACAAAAATGTTTCATTTCTTACCTTCATAAATAGTCAAATTAATTCCATTAACAGCTGTAACAGACTCTTTATCACAGCAAGTATTAAAAACTTTCACTAAGTCAACAATTTTAATGGCTTCTTTTCCTCTCATTTCTCTTGGTACTGGTTCAACATCAGCTTCATAATTATTGAATGAATTCACAGTTGATTCACCATTTAATAATGGAACTTTTACTTCTTTCTTTGTTCCAAACCAAAATGATGGATAACAACAGAAAAATGGTTTTTGTTTTGTTCCATGTTCACTTGGCACAACAGCATCAAGGTAAAGAGCCAATAACGAATAGAGAAGTATGTCAAATGCCATCATAAGAATTGATCCACCAAGTGGAATCCCTGGACCACTCCAAAGATTATTTAAAGTTACACCTTCACCTTTAATATCAAGCACAAGAATTTTGTCCATTGCTAAAGCAAAACCAGTTGGCGAAATTAATGAAACTATCCACAATGCAGCTGATGTATCGTCATGATCAAGAAAAACTTGAATGAAGTAAAATAAGGACATGATGTTTACAATGAAATTTCCGAGAATACCAGCAGTCTAAAAATAAATATAACGTCACAAATTTGAATTTTGAACTGTAAAAATTTAAAAAAAAATTCTTACCCTAGAATTATCGAAAAATGGTGTAATCATAAATCCAATAACAATGACACTAAGGCTATACAGCAGAATGAGCAAAAAGACAGGAAAATAATTCGTATACTGAAATACTCCCAAAGTAAACAGCAGCACAACTGAGACGAGTGTCAAAAAAGTTACAAAGATGGCATAAATGACAAACCATGCTGACCAAAAAACTGAATCACGCAAACCCATAATTTTCATTCCTTCTTTGATGTGTTTTTCTTTCTCGCCAACAATTAAAATGAGCAGATATGTGATGAATTGCGATAATGCCATAACCATGTAGATTGGAATGGCAAGACGAAATGCAACTAACCAGTTACCAGTGTAAGCTTCTTTTGGAAACATTTCAAGTGTTATTTTTGGTATTCTAAAATCTGTACAGGTCGCTGTGAGCTAAAAATAAAAGAAATATTGTTAAAGTATATTTTTTAAATTATGTTATTTTCAAGGTATGGAAACAAATGAGATTTGTCAAAAAATCTCTAAAATCGTTTCCATAATTTGGTAATTTTAAAGTTGTAAATTTGATATTTTTTTGGTGTCTCTAATGACAGCTTGCAAACGTCTGTCTGTACAAATAAAGGTCGACAATAATGACTCACTGACTAACTTTCATGTATGAATATTGATAAAAATTCTAAAAAAGCTTTTGAATGTTATCAAAAGCTTTCACCAATAATGACATGTCAACTCATTAAATTAAAATTTCCTTAGTCATTACCAAGCATAGCAGACTCAAAATATCGTTCTAAATTTTTAACAAATGACTAAAATACTCACTCCAATTTTAGTATAATCAAGAAGAGTCTGTAGTGCAATAAATCCGGAATAATAATACTGATTAACAGGACATGCATCGCCCATTTCAATAACATCACTCATCATTGATGATAAATAATTATCTTCCATTTCACGACATGTAACAGGTGATGAAAATAATTCATTTGTTGATGGTGCAACGAAAAATGATGGATTTGTTCGAATTTCATAATCAAGTTGGCCATTGTATGGATCATCAGTGTTAAAGACAAGTGCAAGTGGCATCAAATATGGATTACGCCAATATGCTGAGATTAATTCAGATTGATTTGCATAAAATTGCCAATTTATTTTATATGCTCCAGGTACGGGATGTAGTGATGTCCAGACATTGTTGACTGCATCAAGGAACTGAAAATTTTTAAGCAAAAAAAAACATTAAGAAATTTCCTAAATTTTAAAAAAATATCAATTTCAAAATATTTTTTTCTAACAGTCATAATAAATTCAAAAAAATTGTTCCTTTTATGTCGTCATAGTGAAAAATGTTTTTTTTTTTTTGCGAAAAAACCAAAATTGAAAATGAAACATTTTTAACCCTTTTGTTAAAAAACTAACTCACCTGTACAGTATGATGTCTGCTTCCATTTCCAGCTTGAACAACTGCAATTGTGTGATTTTTCATCACATCAAAATTCTCAAACATTTTACCAGTTCCATGTGGCTCAATTATTGCTGGAAAATTTGGATTTGGAATGAGAATTTTTAATACAATGAGCGTTCCAAGGGTATATAATGGCAAAAATATTTCAGCTGTGGTCTTTCGCGAGTCGCGAATTTTGAGCCGCAAGTTTCGGACAATTGTTGCCCTCAACTGCTGCCCAAATGATGCTTTTATATGTCTCTCTGTCATTGCATGTCGTGATTTATTTTTGATTTTCTTCTCAGATTTTTTTTCTCCCCTAATTGAATTTTTTCTCAAATGGCGAGGCTGAAGGAAACTTTTTTGTTTTCCAATTTTTTGGCAGATTTTCAAAAAATTTCTGATAAATTTTTAGCACACAAGTTTGAGAAACTTTTAAAGTTGAAGAATGATGAAAAAAATTTCCTAAAATCGCACAAAAAATGTTAAAATTTTAATTTTTTCACACTTTTTTGAGTTTTTCTTTTGAAATTTTTTTCTAATCTGTTTCAAGTTTCAGATTGTTTCAAGAATTTTTCGAATATTGAGGGTGGTGGAAGTTGATATTGGAGTGAGTTGGAAGATAAAGCACGTGCGCATTGTCGAAAATGTAAATAAACAATTAGAGTGGGTGGCATTTGTTTATATTTGTATTTTTGTTAATTTTTATGATTTTTTTGAATTGAAGTTGATATAAAATATTAGGAAATTGAGGTTAAATTTTTATTAAATGAATTTAAGTATAAATTTTGAATTTTTTTTAGTTTTTATTGTAATTTCATATAACTGAATCAACAGGTGGAAAACAAGCTCTAAAAATAAAAATTGTTTCACTCATTAAAGACAATTGACCTATTAAATATAATTAAAGCTCAATTAAAACTAAATTGGGTGAAAAAATGTTTTGTAAACTTAAATTTTCAATGAAATATTTTTTATTTTAAATTTTTTTAGCTGTATAGCTTCCAATTTATGTTTTTTAATTTTTGGAATTTTTGCTTTGAAAATTTAATTTAATTTTTTAAAATGAGGATTCTTCTCAAAAATTTAATAAAAATTTTTATCATTATTTTCCCATACATTTTATTGATATCGTGTGAATTTAAAATAAAACAAACAAAATTAGAATTAAAATCAAATTTAGAATATTGCAATGTATCAATAAATTCACCAACTGGAAATGAAACTTCTGGAGCTGCAAAAATTGAATTATTTAAAGACCTTAGAAATGCTTTTGTGAGTTTCAAAACAATTTTATATAAAAACTTTTAAAAATAAATTTTTATTTTTAGTTCCATGTCGGTTTAAAATTTGTTACTTCAAATATTTACCTCATTAACGATACAGTAAATTCTGCAACATTAAAAAGTCACGATTTAAAAATCCACTCTTAAAAATTGTCCTCACAACATTAGTAAACAGCATGAATGTTCAAATAAAATGTCCAATCAAAAAAGGAAATTACACAGTTGGTGAACACAATCATTTTGATTTTGGACAAATGAATTTACCTAAATTTTTAAAAATTTCACAAAAACAACAAGTTCATTTTACAATTAATTCTTTTACAAAAGTTAATGGAGAAATTGTAAAGTTACACAGTAGTAATGAAACTTTTGAGTTTTCTGTTTAAATTTTCACAATGCAACATCATTATATTCACTGACATTTTCTAATTTCTGAGCAATTTCATAATTTTGCATTTCAAAATATTTTCTAAATAAAAGTAACAACGAAGCAACAACAGTTGCATTAATGACATCAATTAATAAATAAAAGATTATTTCTGGTGATGGCGGAAAATTTCTTGTTGCTAAAAGTGATCCAATTTGCACAAATAAAGCTGCAATCAAGAAAGGTATGCAAAGGCCAAGTGCTGGAACGATTTCTTTTGGATCCTTCTATAAATTTAACTAAAAAAATTTATCTAAAACTTGAAATGTAAACATTTTTTTTACCTTTTTGATACCTTTGATAACTTTATAAAATAATGATGCCACATAGAAACAAACAATCCCCAAAATTATCATTGAAATAACTAGAAAAGAAGAAAAACTTGTATTAAATAAAAGGAAATTTAGTTGATAATTTTTGTTTACAAACTTTTAACGTAATCAACTGCTTCACTTGATAATGAAATGTGCGCTTTGATTATAAATAAAAGTCCTATAGAAATGCATATTAGAGTGTAAGAACTGTAAAAATAAAATTTAAAATTATTTTTGCCTTCAAAAAATTTAGAAGACTTTATTAAGTAAATTTTTTGGTTAAATAATTTTTAAAAGAATTTTGAAAAAAAAAATTTCTTTTTTAAAATTTATAGCAAATCAGTAAAAAACCTCGTCTAATTTTGACAATTCAACTCTAAAAAATTCATTAAAAACATCAAAGTTTTTAAAAACATTCGAATAAAAAGAACTATCAAAAAAAGATATGAAATTTTGCTAAACTTGGCTATTTTTCCTTTTTAAATTTTCTAATTTTAATAAAATAAAAAAAAAATTTTAGAAAGCAATACATACCCGCCAATAAAATAACCAATTAATTCTAAAAAGCAAGTAATTTTTCTTCTTTCCATATTTTTATATTTTATTGAATCATTAAAAAGCAAGTCTTATAAAAATAAAGTGCAAACTTAAACTGAATTCATTTTTTGTTTATTTTTTTCATAATTTGCTGATAAGATTTATAAAGGCATTTGAAAAAAAAAATATTGATCATTCTAGACGCCTTAGATGGTCATCGATTGAGGAATATTTTTTATATTTAAAGTATTTCTAGTGGTGAAAATTCAAATAATAACTAAAATTTTTTTGGTGACAAACAGAAATTTTTAAAAAAATTTTCAAGGAACGGTTTTTAAAACTGAAATTTAACATGAAAGCCACAGAAAGTATTGATTATGATGTAAATACAAATTTGTACCTAAGGTAAAGCCTGCGAACTTCTTTTGGTCATTATAATTAAAAAATTTCTTTCCTGACAAAATTTTGGTTTTTAGGGAATAATCTTCCTTTCTAAGGGTTGATTCTTAGTTTTTATGTATAATGAAGAATAAAACTACAAAAATACCAGGCTGAAGAAGCAGATTTAGCAAAATTTGTGAGCAAAATATCACAATAAATGACTAATTGTAAAGATTTATATAAGTTGAGTTATATTTCCATTAAGTTTTGTTTTGTCTTCAAGTTTTGAATTTTCTTTTCAACATTAAATTTAGATTTTAAAGATTGGAAAATTGTCAATGAATATAAAGTTATAAAAATGTAAACAATAACAAAAATTGTAATCAATTTAGAATGTTCAAAATTTAAAGTCAATAAAATATAAATAAAACAAGGTAAAAGTGTCCATTGTTGGTGAGTTATGGCATAAATTAATTTTTGAGGATCTCTCTAAAACATAAATTAATAAATTAAAAATTGATGGTGAAATTTAATTGAAAAATTACCTCATAAACGCTTTTTAGTGCTCTAGCATAAAAATACTGAACTAATAAACAAAATGATGCAAATAAATAGAAGAACACCATGATACTAACTGAAAATAAAAAAAATTGTTTTGATTTTTTTAAAATTTTCATCCCGATGTCAACAAGCTGCTCACATAGGAATGTAACTAATTGGTCGTCATTATTGACATAAAAAGATTATCCAGATATTAACTTTTTCAAAATATTCCAAATATCAGAAATTTGAAAACATTTTTTGGAAATTTTTTCATAGAATTAAATGGTCTTGAAAATTAAAGAAATCTCTTCATTTACTGAAGCATTTGAAAAACCGTTGCATTAGAGGAATTTGTTTTTACATTGTAATATAAATGATTATTGATTTCTATCAACTTTAATTAATCTTTATTGATCAGCATTTCACAATGATTGTTTGTTTTAACTTTCAATTTCATATTTGTCATGTCAGCAAATTTCCTATAAGATTGATTTTTAAAACTGACTTTGTGAAAGAAAAGAAGTAAAGGTTTGATGCAATATTTTATTTTTTAAAAGATTTTAAAAGAATTTTTTAAATTTGAGAACTAAAAATACTAATTTTTAATTTAATAGCTGTCAACGTCTGCATTGTCCTAATTCTGTTTTTAATAGTAAAAATTTGGAAAGAAAAAAATTATTTTCACTTACCAGGTGTTTCAGAAAGATGTAAATGAGTAAAATATTTGTCATTAGCAATAAAAAGAATAAACACAGGAAGGATAAAAACTGGCATAAATAATAAAATCCAATGAAAAATGATGCAACACCTAAGAATTTAAAATTTGTTTTTTATTTTTGAAACTAATTATTTAAACGGAAAATTTTCAAAATTTTCATTACTTTTTAAAATAATAAAGTTTAATGATTTTTCAAACAAATTTTTACCATATTATAAAAATTGCACCAGTCTCAAGTTCAAAAATTTTAAGAAAACTTTTCACTTTAAACATTTTTTGCAAAATTAAAAAATTCTTCTGTTAAACTAATTTATATGAATTCTACTGAAATGATGAAAACATACTGAAAAATAAAATGTGCTAAAATAGAGTAACATTGTGTTTACAACAACAATAAAATTACTTCAATTTAGCAGTTATGGTGAAATTTATTTGAATAACAATTTAGATGTGTTCACTTTCTATTCATCCCACATGATTCACCTGTTTTTATTATTGTACTTAAAAGTTCATCATAGGAAATTCTTTAAATATTCATGATATCTCAAGTTTTTTAATTCCTTGACATTAAAAATATAACTTGAAAATGAATTGATAGAAAAACACCTTCAAAGTATAAAAAAATAACAAAAACATTAAAAACTTACATTTGCTACTAAAAACCTTAAAACAGCTTATTAGAACTATTCAACAGCTAGCTCTTGTAAGGATCAAATTTTAAATAAAATTAAATTTCAACAACTCTTTTATCCACTTTTTTCTGTAGAAACAAGTTGTTTACATTTCCATTTTCAACGCATATTTTTGCATAAAAAATTAAAAATTTCTCCCTTTGCAATTTTTTTTATTTTCAAAGTTTCACTTTTGAACTTTTCAATATCATTAAAATTTTATAAACAAAAATTACTCCAATTTAAACACTGACACAATTCTTTAAAATTTTTCATCATTATTTACAATTTGTTTCAAAAACCAACCAAAAATAGAAGAAGAAAAAATTTCTCAAGCGACATTTTCACACTCAAAAAATTCTTTTTTATTTAACTGTCAGATAATGAAGTAGCCGCAAGGAGAGAAAAATACGCGGAAAAAACTTTTCTTGAACGCGCGAAAATGAAAGTTTGCAATTTACATAATGACGCGAGTCAAAATTAACTTTTTTTTCTTTTCTCTTGTTGCGGCGAGTGAATTGTTTTGTGGATGTTCGCATGAATGCTTAAAATAAAGCACTTTTTTGTTGAGAACGAGGAAATGTGCGTGGTAAAATGATATTGTAGCCGTTGGCTTTTTTGTGATGACACGAGAATGCAGATGAAAAATTTGAACTTTAGATTTTTTGTAAAATGAAAAGAAAAATTTTGATTTTTATGAAGATTCGTAGAAATTAGTCTAAGATATGGATTATATTTAAATGGTTTAAATTTTTATTTTTCCAAAAATTAACAATAAAAAAATTTTGATTTTGAAAGAAATTTTGATATTTTTATCAACGAATTTTTACAAATTAAGTTTTACAGACAAAATTTTGAATGATCAAAATTCTTTCAACAATCTTTTTTCTTTTTTATCTTCACGTTCATTTAATTCATTTCCTCATTCAATCTATTTTCCATTTATTAAAATTCTCTCTCTTTTTTTCCCATTCTCGTTCTTACATTCATTCGTTTAATTTTCATTAATGCATGCACGCAGAAGAGTCCTCAGTTGGGTCGGTCGCATAGTCGTACAAGAAGTCAATGTAAATAATAAGAAAATAGCGGAGAAGCAAGCGAAAAACTTCATATTTTATTCATGAGATCATCTCGTTAGTGTATGATTGGAAAATGAGTCGATGGTAGAGGGCATGTATGTAAAAGGAAGCAATGATGGTCTAAAATTCGCCCTCCAGAATGATTTAATCATTTTGCGATGGAATTTTTACGTTGATAAGAGCGACACACACAAACATTGTCATTAAGAAGCGTGGCTTGCTTGCTTTGCGTATGATTATTCCATTAAGGATTTTTTTTATTTACTCATTGCTTATTCCACTCAATTCATGTATTTGAACTTTCAGTTGATTGTCATGCAACTTGTGGAACAAGCATTATCATATTTATATCATCTCTTCTACTTTTTCTATTCACATTCACTCATTATTGATGAAAAAATTTCTTTTCCTATTGTTGACTTCTTATTTATGAAAAACAAAAAAAAAAGAGGGAGAAATTGATTGAAATTTTTTTGATTTTTATCAACTTAGTAAATAATCAACAAAAAACTTAAAAATGTAGGAAAAATGATGAAGAATTTTAGTCATTAAGAAAATTTCAGACCAAAACTAAAAATTCAAAGAAGTTTTAATTATTGTCGATTTTGTTAGTATTTTGATATTTTTTATAGAGTTCACATTTCTTTGAAAATTCTATTTAAATTACTAATAAAAACTTTAAAGTTTAAAAATTCAAAAATTACATAAAATATTACAAAATCTTTAAAAGAATAATTTTAAATTAGTTGCAATGAGAATTTAAAAAACTTTTCCTAGTATTTCAGGTTTCTATTGAATTTGATTTTCACACAATTCCAGCTCAAGTTTTTAAATTTATTTTTATCCTATAATATTAAAAATGTCTTTGTTGAACCTTTTTTAGATATTGATATGAATTAAATTAACAACTGTTTTTTTGCATAAAACGAAATCTATTGGAATTAAGTTAGTTCTTTAATAACGTTTTTTAGCAAATCAATAAAAAAATTCTTATAGAAATTTTTTATTAAAATGTTCCATTCCTTATATTTAATAACCTCATTTGATATTCGTAATAAATTGATTATATGATTAAAATCAAAATTTCAAATTTTCTTTATCTTATTAAATTTTTCATTCTTGATTAGCTTTGTTATTTTGAATTATTCATATGAATTTATTTTTACTCCTCAAAAAAGGAAATTGTTCTATAAATTAGATTAAATAGAAAAAAATTAGAAATTCTTAAAGGGCGGAGTTTCGTCCACTTTTATTTTTACTCTTTCACTCTCCCTTTCATTTATCCGCAATTGCTCGCAATTAAAACCCACACACAACAACAAAAAGAAAAAAAAGACCATCAAGAAAGGGTTGAAAAGTGTATAAATTTGACGCCATTGCGCAGTTGACGATTTTCGTGCTTGGATGATGGCCAACGTGCGTCGACGAAAGGGTCAGCGAGCGGCACTTTTGGGAAAGAGTGAAAAGAGCGAGAAAGAATGATTTTTGGTACGATGAATTTTCTTTTCGGGAGAGATTTTTGTTAGAAAATATTTTGAGAGAGAAAAAGGAATGAGACTGATAAAGTAGAGAAAGTTATAAAATTTAGGAAAAAAATTGTGAATTTTTCTTTGCTCTATTAATAAAATATTAAAAAGTTTTCAAAACATTGTGATTATTTAAATTCAAAAATTGTAATTTTTAACGTATATTTGAGATTTAAAATTTTTTTTTATTTTCGAATACTTTTAAAAAAATTTTTTTTTAATTGTGACTTAAAATTTAATATAGATTCTTGACTTTATTTTAAAAATCTTTTGAAAATTTTCTTAAAAACTTATTTTGAATGGAGAAAAATTTCTCTTTTGTGAATTCAAAAAAAAAAAAACATTTCAAAATTTTATTAAAACTTGTTTATAAAATAATAAAAAATATTAAGATTTTTGAAGTAAACTTAAATATCAACGTATTTTTGGAATTTAAAAATTTTTATCAAAACTTTTTAATTTTTGTAAAAAATTTCTGAAGAAATTTTTTTGAATTGTTTCTTAAAAAATAATCTTTAAAAATTTCTAAATTGAAAATTAAAAAACTTTTTTAATTCAAATTAAAATATAAAAAAATTTTGTTAAAAAATTTACAGTCATAAATTTTTTCTTTTAAATTTGCCATAAATAAATCAAAAAAAGAAAAATTTTCCCACATGTGTTTCTCACATGTTTATAAACCCACCATGCCGCATGCTAAAAAACCAACAAAAACAACAGCAATAAAAAAAAAATTTTCATTATCGTAAGAGAAAAAAAAAATCCGCGAACCTTGAGAATTTTTCTACTCACATTTCATTCATTCAAA
This sequence comes from Polypedilum vanderplanki, assembly GCA_018290095.1. Taxonomy (NCBI): domain Eukaryota; kingdom Metazoa; phylum Arthropoda; class Insecta; order Diptera; family Chironomidae; genus Polypedilum; species Polypedilum vanderplanki. The sequence continues at coordinate 2,315,989 of CM031382.1, read as the reverse complement.
AAAAAAAAACACGCGAAGAGAGAAAAAAAGTTGAAAAATTTCACTTTCGATAATTTTTACAAAAACAACAAGAAAATAAAATGAACGAGTGAGATGGCAATAAAAAGGAGTTTTCTGTAGCGCATGTGCAATAATTTTTGAGAGAATAACGGAAAGCACGTGTTGTGGAAGGTCAGCGACATTTTTTACTCTCTCTTTTATATAAAATGAGCGTAAAGGGGGTGGCTGAACAAGAGAGAGAAAAGAGAGAACAAGCGACACTTGTTTGCATTAATCTTAGTGCGTAAATGCACGTTGTTTCGTAATGGTAGCAATGAATATAGAAAGGGAGAAGAAGAGCAAAAATAAGAGAGAAAGAAAAAATGATTAGGGATGAGGTGAAACAAAACCCTTCACTGCTGCTACTTTTTTATTTTGTGTATTATAAGTTCTCGAGGCCGACGAGAACGATTAGAATAATTTTGAACAGCGATGTGATCGGTTGAGTTTTTTTCGACTCTCTCACACGCTGGCGGTTTGTTTATTAATAAAAAATATTTTGTGAAATAAAAATTAAATAAGTGAAAAATTTAAATTTGCTAAGAAAATTTAAAAAAACTTGGAAAATTTTCTATTTAACAATTGAAAAAAATAAAAGTTTTTAAAACCAAACAACAAGTATAAAAAGTTTATTATTAACAGAACTGCAAAATTTAACAAATATTCAAAGATTAAAATAAAATATTCAATTTGACAAAATATAAAGGAAGTAAAGTTTAAGAACAATTATTAAAATAAAATTTATTCAAAAGTTAATAAAAACAAATTCGAGAACAATTCAATAATTTATTTAGTAAATAAGAAATTAGAAAATTATTTAAAGTAAGTTTGGTTTTTTTTAATTTCTTTTTAAAATTCAATAAAAATTTCTAATGTTTAAAAAGTCCTTGTGAAATTAGAATTACATTTCAATTTTTCTGAAGTTTAGAATTCTTAAAAATTTTTAATAATGAATTTTTTAACTGGTAATATCATATTTATTATAAAATCAATATTTAATTTAATCAAAATCTAAAGAAAAAAATCGTGTTTAATTTTTAAATTCTAATAAATTTTTATTAAAAATTTAAATATGAATCACAAAAAAAGTCTTAAAAATATTTTAAAATTTAACAAAATTTTTGTTTTTTGGATTTTTATTTGGAAAACATTTTAAGTTTTTGCATAAAAATTTTAAATGTGATTTTTGGAATTAATAAATTAAAATCTTGAAGAATTCTAAAGATTCATTTAGGCTTTTTCCGACCGGGAACGGGAACGGGAATTCCCGGAATTCCCGGGAATTCCCGTTCCCATTCCCGTTCCCGTTCCCGATGAAAGTCCGGGAATTCCCGACTCCGGGAATGACTCCATATAAATATGAAAAATTTTTCAATATTTTTCAGTTAATAATCTAAAACCAACAAAAAAATTTAATTCTAGCCATTTTTTTAAATATTTATTAGTATTTTCTCAATATATTGATAAAATTTTCAATAAACAATTCCGAAATTGCGAAAAAAAAATAATTTTAATTCTTTCTCAAGTTATTTTCGTTTAAATTTCTGAAATTCGATGATAAAAATATTTTTATTTGATTCCAAATAACTTTATGAAATAAAACTTATTATTGTTATGAAGATTCAAGTTTACTAGAAATTTTTGCCGTATTATTGCATTACTACTAGCCTTGTGAAAATTTTATTTCTAGAAATTCAATTTTCTTTTATTTTCTAAAAGTAATCTGTACTACGTAATTTGTAGTTGTATATGATTCGAAAGCGATTTAAATTAACAAAAGCACTTAATAAAGCTGAAATTTTGTTTCAAAAGAAGCAAAGTTTTGAGAAACCTTAAAATCTGTAAGGTTAGTAACATTTGAGAATCGAAAAAACTCTAAATAGAATCAAGAAAACGTAAAACAACTCTTGTAAAGATATAAATCGAGGTTCTTTTATCCTTCTTAAAAGTTTGAAACAAGAAACAGTTGAAGATTAAAGAGAAATTTTAATTTTCAAAAGACTAAGTTGAATTTAAAATTTATGAATTGACCAATAGTTACAGTAAAAAAACAGTAAATGTGTAAAAATGAGTCTTTTTTAATATCTTTTTTGATTTTTTTTGCTGTTTTCAAAGTATTTTTTTTTCATTCCTGTTCCCGATCACTCATTCCCGTTCCCGATCCCGTTCCCGTTCCCGTTCCCGTTCCCGGAATTCTCAATTCCCGGGAATTGGAAAAAGCCTAGATTCATTTTAAAATTCAATTAAATCAAAGCGATTTTTTTCCTTTTGATTTTTCGTATCTTAATTTTAGTAAAGGATATGAAATTAAAAATTATTTTTAACAATTTAAACAAGCATTCTTGATAGCTAAAACAGAGTAATCATTGAAAAACAAACATTTTATTTGAAACTATGAAAAAAATTTTGTCAATTTGATGAACTTTTTGATAGAGTTCACACGCTTTGAAACAAACTTTAAAACACTCGCAAAAATTTTAAAAAATGTCAATTAATCAAAATTTGTTGTTTTGATTTTTAACTCAAAAAAAGCAGATTTATTTTGTTTTTTTATTAGCGCATTTATCAAGAACTTTCGATATTTTTTAAAAAAAGTTTTCTTTCCTCAGTTTATTTCAAACCTTCATTTAAAATAATTTTCATAAGGTAGTTTTCTTAAAACCTTGATTTTTCATTAAGTTTTTCTTTGTAATTAAAAATCGGAATTCCAAAAGACATTTTTAACCTGATTGACTAGCTCACGAAAAGTCAATTAAAGAAATTTTTCCTTCAAAATCAAACCTTTAACAAAAAAATCGTGACGAATTTAAAAATAATCAAACAGCAGTAATTAGTATATCAACAATCAGACTAACAAATTTTTTCTTTTTTCTTTTATCAAAACAGAAACTCTTCAAATTTTTAGTTACTTTCGTGCACGAGTAATTTCGGTAAAAAATCCATTTAAAAGTAAAATAAAATTGAGGTGACATAAATCACACAAAAAATGAACATTAAAATCGATTAAAGTGGTTTAATTTTTTCACGATTGTCGTTAAGCAACTTTTGAAGATTTTTTAAGAAAAATTGTAAATCAAACAAAAAATTCTTGAAGATTCATAAAAATGACATCACCAACTTTACAAGGAGCTGCATTACTTAAAGGTATGTAAAAAATTCAAGTCTATTTTCAATGTTAAAAAATTTAATTAATCTAAACAAAGAAAATCCCCGACAAACACTAAAATTAAAAAAAAAATAAAGCATGTGCATTTTCAACCATCAAAATATTCACGAAAAACTAATAAATTGCACTCATTTAATAAAAATAAACAAACTGACTTAAAGGAAATTCTTCCTAAAAGTACCTTGAATTGAAATTTACTTGATAATCGTGATGACTGCTGTTAATTTTTATTTTATTAAATTTCACGAAGTTAAAAGTTATGGTTATTTTTGTGACAAGTTCCTTAGAGAAAGATTTCATTTATTTGATGGTGTTTTATTTTATTGTTCACAAGTGTCTTTTCTGGTGAATTTTTATTGTTTGATTTTGCCCTAAATAGACACAGTAGTTGAAACTTTTGTTTAGTTTCTTGTGAATTTAAAGTGAATAAACAAGTTGAAATATTTTAAAAAACAAAAGAATTTAAACACAATTTCAAAATGGAATTTTTAAAAATAGGTAAAAAAAATTGTTTAATTTTTAAAAATAACGAGCCTATGCGAGTTTAAATATTTAAAATTATTTTATTTCAAATTTTCTTTTTAAGAAATATAATTTAGGCATCAATAAAATTAATCTGAGTGTAATCTGTTCAATGAAAAGAACTTAAGTATAAAAAGAATCTAATTAAAATCAAATCTAAAATTTTGCTAGAAAATTTGAATTAATTTATTTATTACAAAGAGATATGTACTCTTGTTAATTTATTTTTAGATTTTTGATTTTTTTTGATGAAGTCCACACAACTTGATTTATTATTTCAAAGCTATAGAATTTTTTTATTTTTGATTTATGATTTTTTTTGCTTTCCATGAAACTTTCAAAAAAATTCTTGCCAATAAAATATTTTTTTTTTTCAAATTTTAACGAATTTTTTGAATTTCTTTTGACAAAATTTTGGAAGCTCAAACTAGACTTGAAAGTTTTATGTTGTATGAGAAATACATAATATATAAAAAAAATATTTTTAAAGAATGAGTCAAGAACTGAGAACTCTTTTATATGTTTGATTATTTTTATTATGCGTATTTTTCTTTTACTATATATCCTAAAAATTATCTTGATGCTTTGAAGAAAGCTATGACCACAAGTAAATTTTTAAATTTATTCTTGTGATTAATTTTTATTGCTTTGTCTATAAATTCATTGAATTTCTTTCTTTTTATGTCCTAAATACAAATTATATATGCTAATTACCATGAAAGATCATGCCATCTCTTTCTAACTCATATAAATACCAAACGAATAAAACCCTCATTATTTCCTTCCAACTCATTCGCATTCACTGTTTTTTTTCTAATTACAAACGCCATTTTACCTTTTTACTCCCTTTTTTGTTTTAAGAATGAAATTTTGTTGTTGTTTTTATTTCGCGTGAAATCGGTGTAAATTTATGAGAAAAAGAGAGAAAGAAGAAAAAAATTTCACATGTGAGAACCCTCTCAGTATTTTTATTTCTCTCAATTTACTCTCTGTTTACAACTCTTACACATGCTGCATATGAGAAAAATTCTCTTTTTTGCATTTACACACACGTGGTACAAGAGAAAGAAAGGCTCATGTAAAAAGGGGAAGAAAAATTGTAGAAAGAAATTTTTGAAAACACAAAAATAAAAATTTTAAAAATTTTTTTTTTTGAATTTTCATTTTAAGCACATTATTTTGTAAGTTTTCAAAATGTTTGAATCTTTTTAAATTTTATCAAAAATGTTTAATTATTTAAAAAAATTATAATTTGTCTTTTCAGAAATGGAAGAACTTTCAAGGAAGCGAAAATCAAAAGACGATTCATCACCATCACCACCACAACAAGGTGTTCCAAATTTGGATATTTTCAATTGTTTTAACGTAACAAATCCATCACCATTGAACATGTTTTCACCACAATTTCTAGCAAATCAAACAGCAGCTGCTGTCGCTCTCATGGCATGGCCAATTCAACTACGTGCTCAACTCGCATCAACCTTGCGTCTTCCAAATCATCCACTCATGAATTGGCCATCAACTGACATTTCAAAGCTTAATAAAGTGTTCAAAAATCAAAATAGTGAAGCTCAAATTGTCTCAACTACGAGCGATTTACCAACACAGAAGAAAATTGCTAAAAGAAAGCAACAACCGGAAAACATAAGAAAATTGGAGCCATTGAAAATTAGTGAAAAATTTGTACCGACTTTATTGTCACCTACTGAGAGTAATTCTGAAATTAGCACATGCTCGAGTAATTCTAAAGAAACTACCAAGGTTAGTAGAAAATTTAATTTAAAATTAAAAAGTTTTTCTTGAAATTTTAGTTTAGTTTATAAGAAATTTTTCATGAATTTTTTTAAGATAATTGACAGAAATTTTGAGTTTGAAATTAATTAAAAAATTATGAATGTCGAGTTATCGTATAGTTCTTAGGTCACATACAGGTTTTTTTATAAAAATCTGGACAAAAAATTTTTTCACAGTTTCTGTCCAAAAGATTTTTTGGAATAATTTTGTTAAAAGCAAGGCCTGAGAACTCTGTTTGATATTTCGCATCAAGATACCTTTGTTTTTCGAAAAATAAAAATTTTTAGAAATGGACATTTTTTAAATGACTTCAGTTCTAAAACGATAACACGAATATATGCAATCCTTTCTGATTTTCATTTCTCATGCTCATAGCTTTCTCCTCAGCTATCAATAAAATTTTTATGGTCTTTAATTAAAGAGAAAATCACGATATCAAAAATATCAAAAGAGTTCTCAAGCCTTGGTCAAAACAGGAATAAAAATGAATTTCGTGGCTTTCAACTACTATATTAAAACTATTGCTATTTTAGTAAAAGTATAGTCTTAAAAATTTTTATTTTTCGAGAAAAAAGGTAACTTGATGCGAATAATCAAAAACATAATTAAATAAGTTCTCAGGCCTTGGTCAAAAGCAAATTTTTAAAATTTTTTGGAAATAATTAATTTTAAAAAGCTTTCAGAAAAATTTTATCAAAGAGATCTGTTGAAAAAATATCTTTTTTTTATTTTCATTTTATTCTTTTATTTATTTCAACAGCAAGACAAAATCTTCACATGCCAAATTTGCAATCGTTCATTTGGATATAAGCATGTACTACAAAATCATGAGCGAACTCATACTGGTAAGTTAAAACAAAATAAATCTATAACAAAATTTGGTTTTATAAATTCTTCATATCTATAGGTGAAAAACCATTTGAATGCTCTGAATGTCATAAGCGATTCACTCGTGATCATCATTTGAAAACTCATATGCGCCTACATACCGGTAAGAATTTTTAATAATAAGAACTACATAAAAAATTATTCAGGAAATCATAAAAATTATCTAAAAGTTTTCAAAAAAGTTGTAAAATAACTTTGTATCTAATTTTGATCATTGAAATTAATTTACCTTAAAAATAAATTTTTAACGGTTATTTTTTGAAAATTATCGAACTTCTTTCACTAATAAAATACAAATTTTTATTTTCACAGGTGAAAAACCATACAGTTGCAGTCATTGTGATCGACAATTTGTACAAGTTGCAAATTTAAGGAGACATCTTCGAGTGCACACGGGTGAGCGTCCATACAATTGTGACATTTGTGAGTCAAGATTTAGTGACAGCAATCAATTAAAAGCTCACATCATGTCACATTCAAGTTCAGAAAAGCCATTTGAATGTGAAAAATGCAATGTCAGGTTTAGAAAGCGTGAACATTTGATAAATCATAAATGTGGAAGTCCATTGAATGAAAATAGTGATGATTCAATAGAATTGGCAGCAACAAATATTAATTTAGTCAATGATGGACTTTTAAAACCACCATTGAAAAAATTTTGTAATTTTCCATCAGCATTTTTGGGTTTGCCTTTGCAAATTCCAGAACAAACTGAACCTGAAGATTTAAGTATGCATACGCCACGATCAAATTTGTCAAATGATGATTTTGAAGAACTTGATGATGCTGCTGCAATGTATTTAAAGCTTAAACAGAGACAATTGGAAAAAAGTGCAATCGAAGCTCTAACAAAGTGATAAAAATGGGAAGATAAAATGTGCAAAAAATAAAAAATTTAGCAAAATAAAATAATTGAGAAAAATGCTAGTCATATTTTAAGTGTATAAGTTGAAAAAATTGCTACAAATTTGTTGAGTGGGAATAAAAAATAGAATTTAAGTAATCAGATACAAAATGATAATAAAAAACCTTTGTTTATTTATTAATGCAGAAATTTGAATTCTTTTTTATAATTTTATTGTTTATTTTAAATTATTTTTTGAAAAATCTTAACATTTTAACCCAAAGCCTGATATAATTAAAAAATTTTTAACAGACTTCTTAAAAAAAATCTAACTTCGTACAATTTAGCTTTATCTACCAGCAAATTCGAATACACGTTTTTCTAAATTAACAACAATCAATGATCGAAAAACCATCATATTTATCTTGATTACAGTCGATCATTTATCCTGAATTTTTCAATTTTATTGAAGAAGTGTTACCAATCTAGAATGAATTTTGAATCCATCTAAAAGCAGTTTATAAACCCATCACTTTTGAGTCTACAATCAAAAATAAAAATAAAGATTTTAAGAATGCAGATTAATTCCAAAAAGTTGCACAGTTGAGAGAAATTTTTTAATGCTGGGATATTAAAAAAAATGTTTTCATTTATTATTTTTTGTTAACTTTTTGATTTTTTCTATAATCTAAAAATTAATAAATAAATGAAATAAATTCAGGGATATAAAAAAATACCAATTCTACCTTCAAATTCTTCAGGACTAATCTATGAAAATAAAATAAATAAAAAATATATTTACTTATCGAATCGATTTTTGGTTCAATATTAAAGCTTAAAATAAAAAATATTGAGAAATAAAAAAAATTTAGAAACTTAAGATTGTTCAATAAATAAATTCGATAAAATGAAAATTGGAACGTAGTCTTCGCTGTTTTATTAATGTAGTGACATAAAAATGATGACAAAATTTTTAATTTTTTTTTTAAAGTTTAGTTTTAATATCAAAATTTTTAAGTTATAAAAATTAGAGATAGAAGTTTTAAACGGCTGTAAAAGTCATAGACTAACATTTGACTGCGGCAGTTAGGTTTCTTTCGAACTCTGATAAAAATATTTTGTAAACTATTCCATTTCTTATAGTTTTGATATAAAAATATTTTCGATATCCGAATGCATTATAAAAATCATTTTTTGCAATATATTTACCGTAATTTTTTAAATTTTTTAAATTCTTTTCATAATTTTTAGCGCATCTTTGCATTTAAAAAAGAACTATAAAAAATAAAATAATAATGTAAATATTAATTTAAAATATCTAGATGTAAAACTGAATGTAAAAATATTGATAAAAAAGAAATGTTCAAAATTATATTTATGTAAACCTTTAGAAGCTTTTAAGTTAAAAAGAAAGTTTCTAAAAATTATCATTGATTTATTTCAATTTCACATTTTCTGTCTTAAAAAAGATCTGAGATTTTTTGATACGAACCATAAAATCAAAATTTGGTTTATATGGAGATGAAAAAGTTCGCAGATCTTGCTTCTTAATAATTTATTTTAACTTACAATGTTAAGGTTTGAGAACTATTTTTATTTGAAATCTTGAAGTTTGTTGAATAAATTCATTTTTAAAAGTAAATTCTTAGCTTTTATAAATTAACAAAAATAAATTCACTGAAAAGTCAGTTTATAGATGAAAACTTAACAAATTTCAAAAAATGTTCAATAAAATTACAAAAACCAATCAATAATTTAAAAGAAATCAAAAGAGTTGTCAAGCCTTGACATTTTCTTATATTTTAAATTATTAAAATTTTTGCAAAGTTATTTTTGGTCAAAAAAATGTGCAAATTTTTAAGTTTTTTTTAAATAATTCAAACACAAAAGAAATTTTTTGTTATGTTAATAAAATTATTTTGTTGTGCATTATTTATCGAATAATAAAAATAAAAATGAAAAAAAAAATTGTATTGTTTTTATTAAAGTTTCAAAATTTTATTACAAAAATTCATTGAAGTAAAACCAATAAATTTTAGCTATTAATTTTCAATAAATTTTTTTCACAAGGTTAGAATTCTTTTTCAAAATTTACTTCCGAAATATCAAATTTTTTTTCTTTATTTTCCATTTCACAGCCAGAAGGAAATCGAAAATATCAAAATATAAAAAAGAGGAAATTTTTCCTATGGCGATTTTTCTCCTCAAATTTCCAATCAATCTTTAACACAGATTTACTTCCTTTTTCCATAGAGAAAAGTTCACACAACAAAAGAGTCAATGATGAAAAATATATTTTTTAATCTAATCTCTGAATAGAAATTCAAACAACAACAACAGAAAAATCTTCATAACCGTAGCAGCAATTGAGAAGTTCTTTTTAGGTCCGCGTCCTTTTTTGAACTCAAGTGTAACCGTAAAGTAGGCAAATCTAATGTGTCACAAAAACTCATGACTTAGAGATGAAAATTCAATTCATAAAAGCATATTTAAATGTGTCAACCACAAAAACTTCATAAAAGTACCAACTCGTGTCCCTTTGACTTCTTTTTCCAATTTTCTTTGCTTTTGTTGATGGTCGATTGTTACTGGGCGAGATTTCTGATTATTTATCGAATCATAAAAGCATGAAAGAAGGTATGGGGATTGAAATTTATTTTCTTTCTATGGGGTATGACAAAATAGTACACATGCATGTTTATGATTTGAAAAATTTTTAAATATAATTTTTAGATAATATATGGAAATTTTTTTAAATGATTTCGTTTTTGAATTTTTAAAATTTAATGTTTTAAAATTCAAGTTTTTAGAAACCGTGAAAATTAAAAAGTTATAAGATTTTTTTAAACCCTAACAAAAATTATGAAAATAAAATACTTAATTTTTTTAGAATTTTCTTGAAATTTTTTTTTTAAATTTCAAGTGGAAAAATTTTTAAAAATGAATTTCGTTTCCTTGAGTTCACAAAATTTTCAAATTTCTCAAATATTAATTTTTGGTTTTTTAAAATTTTTGATTTTAAATTGGAATTCTTTATTTTCCTTCAAATATTTATATAGTTTTAAAAATTTTTTTGTAATTCTTTTTTTTTAAACTTTAAATTTCCAATTGTCCACAAGACGCCACTTTTTTCATTTTAATCATTTCAATTCAAATATGCATGGAATCTTCTACTTCATATTCCTGAATTGAGCTCTTTATTGCTTGAGGGACACTCAGAAGGATTAACAAAATACCCGAAAAGAAAAAAAAGGAAAGTTTTCTGCTCCATTCAATCATGCAGTTAAGAAAAATCCTTCTTCTTTTCTTCTCTTGTTTGAATTTTTGTCCCTTTCATGCATTCTCTCATGTGAATTTTTTTGTGGGAATTTTTTTGCTGAATACTTTTTTGGGGAGGGTTGAAAATGGAATGAAAGGGATAATATGTCTTGGGGAGAAGTAAAAAGGAAAGAATTTGCTCGCTTGTTGAGTTTCTTTTTCTATTATTTGTTGAGTAAGTTACATATGTAGTGTAGTGATTGCAGGAGTTTAAGAAAAACAGTTAAGATTATTTGTTGTGGAGATATTGTTAGAAGTGTCTTATTTGTTGTTTGTTGAATTGATATAATATGCTTGTCAATATTTATTTGAATATTTTAAAAGGTCAATCAAAATTTTCATTTTTTATTTACAATTTTTTTTGTGATTTTTTTACTAAGAAGAAAAAAGTAATTAATTAGCAAATAGAAATTGATGAATTTACGTTTTTACTATTATTTAATTAATTTTTTAAGATTAATGACATAGAAGAAGATAATGATTAATTAGAAATAATTAAACAAAAAGACACTTGAAAAAGCAGATCATTTTTCTTTTAATTGAATTCTAAAATTTCTTTTTGATATTTGAGCAAATTGTTTAACTTTTTATAATTTTGTATAGTTTTAAATGATTTAAGAAATGGACAAATTTAATTTAAATCAACGTGACTTAAAATTATGTAGAAAAAGCTTTTTTTAAATTCTATTGTGTATTTTTTTCTTACAATAATTTCAACCTTAAAAAAATTCCTGCTTCCTAAAATGGCAAAAGAAAAATTGTTAATTGAACCCTCAAAAAAAAACCTTTTCATCTTTTTCAATTAATTTTGAATAAACATCAATTTCTGAGAAAGCTTCATTTTCCTGTCTCATTAAGGCATCACATTTCACTCATAAGTGCTCATCCTTCAACATTTTTCTTTGCCATCACCAATAACGACAAAAATTTTTGTAATATGAGCAACAACAACAAAAAAAAGGAAAATTTAAAAGCATCGCGAAGCTAAGAAAAATTCCTTAAAAGCATTTTTAATTAAAATTTATTTTTCAGAGTGATTTCGATGGATGCCGTTCCGCTAAGTGTTTATCTCTCCTCTCCACTTTTCTTTTATGTACAAATTTTTCTTTTTTTCTACTTCGTGTTGGCGGCCATTAAAGCGGCACAAAAAGTGCCATTCACACAAAGGCATGGACCTTTTTCAACAAAGCAAGTATAAAAGTGCTTCGCATACACACCGAAAAAAAAGTGCCACTCACATTGGCCACCCACACGAAGACCTCACCCGCTGTGAAGAAGGTCATCGAAATCGCTATGAAATTTTCATCTCTTGCTCGCTTCTTACGTCCGTGGCTATTAAAAAATTACACAAGCCAGCCATTTTTACCCCCATTTGTCCTTCATTTTGCGTCCCTTTCACTTTCACTCGCTCGCTTCGTTCATTTGGAGCTTTTTTATCGGAATTGAATAAAAAGAAGAATGAAAGAGGACATAACAGAGATGGAAATTTACTTTTAATCTTGATTAAATTGTGTTGAATTGAAAACTTTTATTTTATAAAGTTAAAAGCTTAAAAATTTATATTTTAAAAAGTTTCTTACATTTTTTATTAAAAATAAAAGTAAAATCCGAACTCGTTTTTATTTTAATTACAAATATTTAAAATTCCCAGAGATATTTAGAACTAAAAAAATAGCGAAAAAGAACTACGAAAAACCGATAAAACCATCAATAGAAAACTTCTGAATACTCCTGGAAAAATTCAATAAAATTAGTGAATAATAAACTGGATTTTCAAAAAATTATTTATTAAAAAATCGATAAATCAATAAAATTTTTAATTAGGTTACTTGACTTATTGTTCTCCACTAAGAAACATTAAATTTTTAATTATCTATTGATTTAATTCCTAATCATATAGGTTTTAATTAATCGTGAAATCGTTTCAAGCTACGATCAAAAGTATAAAAGTTTTAGTTATGTAAATTTGAACAATTATTTTGAAAACAATAAAAATTAAATTATTTTTCATCGTTCCTTTGATAAATCAGTAACATGTTGACACCTTTTCTTTTAATTAAGGAATCAGTTTTATCCAGGCTTCTGCACTCATTACTTTCGTGTGACTTTTTGTATCTTTTTTGTACTTTTTATTTTTTTAAAATTGCATAAAATACTTTTTATTTCATAATTTAATCTTCTTTGTACTTAAAAATGCTTTTTTTGCTTCTTTTTTAAGTACACAGGCCTGGAGTTTTATTTAAAATTTGATTTAAACTTGAAATTGTTTGATTTCTGGTACCAGTACTTTTTACACTATTATTAGTGTTTTAATGTTTTAATGAACACTTAAAAGTATGGAAACTTTTAGAAAATACAATTTAATAGCGGTATTGAATACTCTATTGTGAAATTAAATCTTATTTGTAGTGAGTACATAAATTGACAAAATAAATTTTGTTTAAAAGAAATTTAACTTTCAACTAATGTCAAGAATTCTCAATAGCAGACCATTATTTCACAAAAGTAAGATTCTTGGCATTTTGAGAACTCCCTGAATTTCAAGGATTTAATAAAATTATTCTTTCAAAGAAGAATGTAAAATTTTGAAGAAAAATTTAACAAATTTCCATCACTGTTCATCATTTTGCCACACTCCTGTTCTTAGCACAGCACAAGTATCCAAAACGAAGAATCTTGAAACGCTGTCAGGGTCTCGATTTCTCTTCTCTATTCCGATAATGAGAAAATCTCCATCATCATACCATTTGGTTTTTCTTTCCTTTCTTTCGCTTGCTCGCTCGTTGCCTGCCTACAGTCGTTTGCCTTTGAATTTGCGCGTCGAATATCCATTAAAATTATATTCCGCTTTTACCCTTATTTTGTTGCCGCTGTTTTTCTGCCTTCTTCATCGCTTTTTTCCTTTTAACTGCGTATTTTTCTCATTTTCGGAACTTTGTTTGAGCGCGCGATATGGGGTGGTTGGTTGGTGGATGTTTTTTCATTCTCTCTCTCTCTCTCTCTCAGTTTGGCACGGGTAGAAATGAGAAAGAGCAAAAAAAGTTTTGAAAGAAAAGGATGGCAGAAGGAGAAAGAAGTGAAATTAAAATGAGTAGCGGGTGGACATGGACGTGGGGTTGAATCATTATGGTATGAGAAAATGAAAGGAACAAAAAATACTTTCTTTACTCAGTGAGTTAGCTTTAATAGAAGTAAAACGAGTTTGTCATTTTGTCGGAAATTTAACATTTTTAATTTAAAGAAGAAGCTTAAATCAAATTCTCAAAAAAATTAAATATTTTTAGCCTGAAGATTTCATATTAGAACATTAGGCATCTTTAGATTTATTTAGGTTTTCATTTTTACTTAAACTTTTCAAATTTTCGCGTTCTAAAAAAATCAACATATTTTGTCTAAAAATTCAAAAAAAAATAAAAATAAAAATTTTGTACTTTTAAATAATGAATTTCATATTTTAAAAAATCTATAAATATTTGTGATTTTTATAAAAATAACTGGTAAATTTACAAACTTCTTGCTGTCTGAATATTTGATATATAATACCGCTATTCTAAAGTTTTCAAAATAAGATTATGTTCAGGATTTTTCCATTGTAAAAAATTTTATTCATTACAAAAGTTGCACGTTAAGAAATTAGGATTACATTTTTTTAAAAATTACTAAAGAATTTCTAAAATTATTGTTTTGAAAAAATTTAAAATTTTCAAATATTTATTAAAAACTTCATATTTTTAAATGAAATTGAAAACTCATGAACAAAATTTCACTATACAACTTTATTTTGTAAATAAATTTGAAAAAATGCTTTTTAATCTTAAAAAATTTTTAATCTTTTTTCTCATTATTTGTAAAGTTGTTTCCAACACAATTTTTCCTCTCCTTTCATGGCATTAACCATTTCTTTTCCCTTCATCTAAAGCGAGCCCGTGGATGTTTTTTTCTCATTCAACTCACCCACCTTCATTCATCTCATTCCATTTCAGCCTATTCTAATTTCCTTTCAACTCATACTCCTTTAATTTTTTTACTTAAAAGACATTTGTGCTTGCCTGTTGCCCGCTCTTTTTCTTATTCAAAGAAACTCTCCCAAACTCACACCAATTACCTCGAAGGAAACTTTTTTTCTTTCTCTTTATTTTAAATGAAAAAAGAATAAACAAGTCGATGCTGGAGCTTTTTCTTTCTCGTTGGCGCTTCCGACAGTGAAAGAAGAGAAAAAAGTCCATAAAAGAGTGAAAAGAGGAAAGAAAATTTGCCTTTAGGCCGTTCACTCGCGTTTGTGTGTGGGTGGTGGTTGAAAATGAATGAGAGGGCTTACATTTCTTTAAGTGTGGGATGTTAGGAAGATGGATGAACAAAAACTCAAAAAAAAAGTTTTACTTATTTAAAATGTTTTTGTTGTTCTTATTGCTTGGAAAAAATTTGTAAACTTGATTTTAAAAATGACTAAAAATATTTCCTTCCCTTGATTTCTTCTTTCAACTTTGTCCTTGTTTCCTCATTTTTTCTTATTTTCCACTTTCTTTTCTGATAAAAAATTAAGGGGACAAGAGTTTTGCTTTTTTTCTCTATTTCACTCATCCTTCTTAATTTTATAGCTATTCAAAATTTCCTCACACCATCTGAACATTTTTTCCTTTCATTTTTTGTTAAAAAGCACCACTGGAGCAAATGCAAAAGAGATATTTTTAAAATTAACGGTGAAAAACAACATTTTAGGGAAATGGGAAAAGAAGAACACAAAATATGAAGCAGAAATAAACAGAGAATAATTGGTCATGAAATTTGATAAAAATTAAAAAGAATTGAGAAATTTAAAAAATATATTGAAATTTTATTAAATTTTGTATAAAAGATAATATTTTTGTTACAAAACTTAAATTCAAAATTTTCCATTGAATTTCTTTCAATTCTTTAGCAAAAAAAAAAACAAAATTTTAATTTTTCAATTTCATCCTAAATCAACAAAAAAGCAGAAAATGTTCAGTTCTAATCAAGAAATGCTAAAATTGGTGTAAAATTGAAAAGACATGGGTCCAGCATCCGCCCATCTTTTTACCCAAATAGAGCATTTATCTATCAAAAAAAAATTAATGACCTTCCACCATTAGCATTAATTATCAATTTCCGGGTTCAATGAATAACAAATGAGAGAAAGAAAATTTAAATTTTTCCCTTTTGTTCTATTTGTAATCGCTAATGGATGAATATCCAACATTGAGGGTCGACATCGGCATGTGACAAGTAATTAAAATTATCAATTTTTCCCTTCTCGCTTCTGCTTTTGAATGCTGCTGTTATTGCTGCATTAGCATCGCCATGGATGTTTACGTAAAAAAACGTGAAAAGAAATTTTCTACTTTTTATTAATAAAACAACCCCAGCAAGAAAACACACTACCACTTTTTAATCCCCACCATCATATCTCAGTCCACTTGTTTACCTCGATCGTGCATAACTTGACAAAATTTTTGTTAAGGGCGAAAAGTAAAGAAACATTAAGGCGAGTGGAGAGGAAATTTTAATGTATATGTGCACTTATAAGTTGTTGAGTTAAAGGTATAGATGGGAAATGATAATGGTGCTGTAAAGGGACATTAGACGATAATTTTGAATGAATTTTTTAGTGATAAGAAATTGTTTGTTTTTATGATGGAAATTTAGATGAAAAAAAATTTTTTTGAGATATTTTTAAAATATTTATGGAATTAATTTTTTTTTAAAGTTCTTAAAATGTGCAGAATCTCTTTTTTTAAAAATTGAAAATAATTCTGCTTTTAAATCGGCATTTTCATCTGTTTTGGTTTCTAAGGTTTTAAGTTTCTTCAATAATGCTAAAGCTCTTTTTGAATATTGATGGCTATTTCAAATTATTGCGAATATAAAGAAAAATTTCATTCCTCTAATTTCTGTTTTATTTTAGGTAAATATAGAAATAAGAGTAAATTTTGTTTTTAATTGTTAATATTTTGCTTTTTTATTTACGTATTGTGGCAAAAGGTCAATTTTTTTGTTATTAAGTATCAATTAATTACAAATGTTAAAGAGTGTCAATAACAAAAGTTCAAAATAATCTAATTTTATCTTTAGTGAACTAGAAGTACCTAAATTTTCTAGAAAATAATATGGTCTTTCAAAAGTTACTTTATATTTTCCTTTCTTATACTGTTGAATTATTAAGAAAGTTTCTTAAATTAAAAACCGAATTTGAAAATTTCTTATCTCAACTCCATTCTATTGCTTTTAAAACTCATTTTGTTTATCTTTTTTCCTCATTGTCTCTTTTTTTTCATTAAAAAACCAAAAGAAAAACAAGAAAGAAAGAATTTTCCCTTCACCGAAATACAAACATTTGCCATCTTTTCTACCATTTGACGTTGTTTTAACAACAACCAAAAAAAAAAAAAAGAAAAAAGAAAGGAAGATTTCAATAATTAGTGAGCATAGCGAGAAGGAAGAAAGAAGGACTGAAAGGCATAAAGATTAAAATTGCTTTTTTTCTCCCTGCTTCATTTTCAACCCCAACTCTATAAAGCAGTACAAAAAAGTTGGCAATAGCAAGCAAAAACATCTCCCCAGTCCACAACCAACAACATTCACTGTAAATGAGAATGAAATAGAAAGGCGGACGATGGAAGGGAAAAAAATAATGCGAAGATTCTCCGTTCATTTTAAATTGAATTAAAAAACGAGGCGAAGGAGGAAAGGAAAAATACACAGCGGACAAAAAGCTGAAAAGGATGAGAACTTGAATGGGCAGAAGGGGTTTGTTCCACGGGTGTGGGTGCCAGAAGGCTGTCGCTGTGTGCTCTCTTATCCCCGAAATTACACAAAAAAGCAGCGAACGATTTTTTTTTCTCATTTTTGCTTTGGTGGAAAACAAGAAGTGAAAGTGGATGAGAGAAGAGTGAAGCTGCTCGCAGCCATCGAAATGGAAAGTTTCTCATTTCTCTCCTTTTTTGCTACTGTTAGAGTTTAAAAATGATGGAGAAAAAAAAATTGTCGAATAATTTTTTTTGTGCTTTGAGTTGAAGGACAAATTCTTTAGAGACGTTTGAATGGTGATGACTTTTTTATGTTACTGTTGTGACACAGTTTTTCTGGAATTTTTTCAAAAAAATACCGCAATTTTGTAATGTATTTAGAAAAATTTTATTTAGAATTTTTTTGAATCTTTTGAAAATTTTTTTTCATTTTTGTTTTTTTTAAAAAAATTTTAAATAAAAAAAAAATTTCTAAAAATAAAATTATAATGAAATTTTCCATACTAAAAACATTCTTACAAATACAAACATAAATAAAAAAATTACCCCTTTCCTTTTTTACTCATCCCTTCATTTCATGTTTGTCTCTTTTCTATTTTGCATATTCTTTCATTTCGTAGCAGTCTCGCGTTCATTCACTCATTTATTATTACATTCTGTCTCTTTCTATCCCTTTCGTTCTGCACATTAAAGTTAAAAAGAATTAGAATTTTTTCCTTGTTTCTCTTTTTCGGTATTTTTTACACGAGTGGGCGTAGATTGGTTGTAAAAATTATTTGGAACTCATTCCAAGGATTTTGTTTTCATTAGAGAAAAAGAAGAGAACAAAATATTAGGAAAGAAAATTTCAAGGATTAGAAGAAACTTTTTTATATTTATTAGAAATGGTCTAAATTTATGAACTGATCAGGCTTTCAAACATAAATTAAAGGAATATTCAGAAAGAGAGAAATGACAGCAAAAAGTTTAGTACTATTATCTTCTTTTTCTAAAATAATTAAAGTTTTGATTTAATATTCTCAATTAATTTTTATAATATTCCGTTTCTTCAATTTATTTTGATGATAATGAATGATAGTTTGACTATTATTGACCAAATTAGTGTGAAAATTTTTTGAAAAAATTAATTTCCACGTTGTCAGATAAGCAAAAGAAGAAACAACTTGATATCAAACCAGAGCAAAAATTGAATCAGTGTTCTCTGAAATTCGGCTAGATGGTCTAACTTTTTAGCTATATACGGACATCTCAAAATATGACAGATTGCCAATTTAAACTCTTTTTCTGCTCAAGTCATCGATGCTAAAAGAATTTACTTTGTTATCAACACACATGAAGTTTTAAATTCACAAGGTCACAAGGTTTATTTGCCAAAAGGTTTATTAAATTGGTCGATATTGAAATTTAATTCCTTTGAAATTAAATCTTTATAAATTTCTTATGTTCAAAATTTAATTTTTTACTAAAATGTAAAAAATGATAAATTTCAAAAAAATTATTTTTAAAAATTTTAAAGCCTCAATTAATGTGAAAGAAAAGTTTAGATAATTATCGTGTTTTTTTCAATATTTCCATCCTAAATTCCCTAAAATCATATTTAGTGAAAAAGAGTGAAAGAACTCAAAAGAAAGAACGCAAATAGAAGAAAAGAAAGTTCTTAAGCATTAATTTTTTCCATAGCTGTATATTTATTAAAGGGATGGATGGATGGCACGCTCTATGCCATTGCCACTGCTGTTGATGATGTTATTGCGCAATGAGTTTAAATGAGAAGAAGGAGTAAATGCGACGGCTGACGGTTGTATTTGTGATGTTCATATAAAATAATAGCAGTAGTAACAGCAGTGATGGGGTTGAGGTGCTCTTTTTTTCTCGTTCTTTTACTTTTGCATATTTAAATAATTTAGAAATGGAAGAAAATTTTTTACATCGCGCGAGTGACTGAAAATGAATATATTTTAAAAAAGGGGGATAAATTTAGGGAGAGAAAATGAACATGAAATGAGAGGGAGTTAAATTTCATCTTTTTAAGATTTTTGAGTTAAAAACATAAATTATTGTTTTTTCTTCCTTAATCTTAATGCTGCATCAATGTAGGAAATTTTTTTTTTTATAATTTATTGCAGTTTTTGGAAAATTAAATATTTCTTTTTGGAGTATGGTGTTGTAAATTATTTATTTAAAATTTTAAATATTAAAATATTGTTAAATATTGAAACTTTATAAGATTAACCGGTAAAAAGTAAATTAAAAAAAAACATTTTAATATTATTTAAAAATCAGACAATTAAACGATTAAAAATATGAACTTTTTGAAATCCGTTAAATTTTAAAATTTCACAAAATTTAAAAGACAAATATAATTTTGAAAAAAACCGTTATTAAATAATTTAAAGAAAGTTGACAAAAAAGTTAAAATTTTCATTTTTAAGTCAGAATTGATTTTTAAAAAAAATTTTGTTTTTAATCATTAATATGTAAAACCTAAAGTCACCCAACCTTGTAAAAAGCAAACTTTTTATTCTGTCTATTTTCCACTCACTCTCCTTTAATTTCTACTCTTCCATAGCCATTAGAGGCTCCACTCTACCAATTCAATAGAAGAAAATGAGCAAAAAAAAAATTAATAAAAGTGCGCACAAGAAAGCATGAAAAGACTTTTTCTCCATCGTTTCGTTTTTTAATCTCTTTTAACATTGAAGCTGCGAGCAGAGTGAAAATTACACAAACTTGGCAAAAGATAAAAAAGTAATTAGGTAGCGATGGCAAAAAAGTAAAAGAAATTTTTTCCTTTTGCTCTTCATAATGGCCCGAGAACCTCCTTGACAACGACTATGAAGTGTGCTTGCAGGCTTGATAGACATGACGTTTGTTTGCTTTGCCTACTTTTGCTTTACATTTTAATAAAATAATTTTTTTCGCTTTGTTTTCTTTTAATCTTTTTTGCTGTAAGGTTTCTTTTTTTCTGTGTGTGATTATGACGACCGTTGATGGTCTTACTTTGTTATTTTCTTTCTTTTAATTGATGTTGAGAAAAAAGTTTGTTTGATAAAATATAAAAGAGAATGAATTTTAAGAAGATTAAAATTTCAATTCAAAGAAAACCTTTAAGACTTTTAATGAAAAATTTTGAGATTCTATTTTTCTATTTTAAAATTTAATTTATTTGTCTTCGTATACTTTGGTTATTGATATTATGTATATATAATTAATAAATTTAATTTCTTCTTATAAAAGCAATAAAAATTTTCTTGTTTTGTTATGCAGAGTTTTCAGATTCTTAGGTTGTAAAGATCCAGGCAAGAACAGTCGAAAAAAAGATCCTAAAAAATCCCACAAATATTAAAAGTTTGTAAAAGATCCCAAAAATTGCAAAGATATTTCAGTGTCCATACCTAGGTAAATATGAAAAATTAGATTCATAAATTCCTTCAAATTAAAATAATTTAAAAGCTAGAACACAAAGTTTCATTTAAGACCATCAATTGTTAATTGTTGTTTTCTAGTGTTAATCTTTTACTCAAAATTACTTTTAAATTTTGTCCATATTTTTGCCGTTAGCTAAATTATCGTATTTTTTTCTCTCTTTTTGTGATTTTCAGAAATTAATTTTATTGTCTAAATAAGAAGCAACATCCTGTTGTTTACCGCAAAAAAATTAATTTACTGTCATCACCTTTGGCATATTTTTCATATTTATTATTAAAAGAACAAAAAGTCAAAAAGTGTTTTTATTTTCATGGTTCATATGTGGAAAATTTTTGAAATTTCATGAAATATTGACTTGTAATTTTATTGAAATTATTGGATTAATTATGTAATTGACAAAGGAGTTTTCACAGTCTCAATTGTAATGTACAGAAAAATTTACAAATGTTTCAATTGTGCACATTGAAGACTTCTAATTTAACTGTCGTATGTTTGATTCAAAAATGCGAAAAAAATTTTCAAGACAGTTTCTTTTAAGTTTTTCCACTAAAATTAAACCAGAGTCCGAAATCGAATAAAATTAAATAATTGTTGAGTTGTAAAAAATTTTGAACTCTGATTCTAAATTTTTAATTCTTATGACAATTTTCACAATTTAACTTCAATCAACAGACTTAAAGATAACATAAAAAAAATCTCATGCTATTTATGTTTTTTATTTCATCACTTAACACTAAAACACTTTTTCTCTCTTTTGTTTTATTTTTCACTGCAGTGCGAGTCATAATCGTTAACTTTTATGAATCGTAATCATTTTCTAGCTACTATATGTGTCGCGGTCGTCTTAGACAAAAAAAAGATGAAAAATTATTCAAAATCTCAAGCTCGCACTTTTTTACGATTTAGAGACGCGAGTTAATGGATTTTTGACATTAAGAGTGACATCAGTGACTTCATCATGATTACCTTAGGAAGTGCATTTGCCCATTTTTCTTATCTTATTTCTTGTACATTTCGCTTCTTTGCACACACGAAGGCGAATCATTTATGACTTTTTAATGGCTCGCGTGCGAATTCCATGCGCTAATTTACAGTATTTTATGGTGTGTGTAAGAGGGGAGCAAAGCAGAGCAAAGAGGCATATGTGGAAAGTGCTGCCGCTCTTTTGTTTTTATTGACATTTGACAGACTTCAACGCAGACATAAAAACTTTTTTATTTTCTGTTTTTTATTTACAATGTGGAAAGATTTTTGCTTTTGTTTTTTTTTCAATGGCACTTTCATGTGATGTCGTTAAAAATGTATATGTTAAGGAAATAATGAAACCCGAAGGAGTTATTAAGAAGAATACACTTTCTTGTGGTTGATGTTGTTTTTGTGAATAAAAAAATCAACAAGACACATTTTAATGCTATTATAGAAAAATTTACAATTTAACGGTTTTTTGAAATTTGAAAAAAAAACTAATGTCAAATATAAAAATTTTCAGACTATAAATATTTTAAAATAAATTAAATTATCATGATTTTAAGAAAAAATACTTATTTTTATTACAACTTAACGGTTTTTAAAAATTTAAACGCTATAATTTAAAATTTATGAAAAAATTCAGGTTTAATTTTAATAAAAATTACAAATTTCAAAAGCATACTTCATAAATATTCAAAAAAACTCATTAAACATTACAAAAAAATTTTTCAACCCTCACAAAAGATGCACATTCATACCCACAGCATCATCATCACTAACTCATAGAATTTTTTTTGCATATCGTTACCCAGAGAAACAAATCATCTAATTTACATATATATGCACAAAGGCACTTTTTCAACCCTTTACAGCTTCACTGTCAAATATAAAAAAATTCACCCTCAGAGTTTTTTTCTTATACGTACTGCAATTATACATAACGGAATGATTCATGTGATACACATGCATAATGAATGAAAAAAATCTTCTGTAGTGAAATTTGAATAAAATAGAAGCTAAAAAATGCTGAGGGTGGAAAGGGTTTAAAAAATTCATTTTTCGTTACCCTGATTAAATTTTTTTTCGTGAGTATGAATTTTTTATTTGTATTAGTGATGCAGATCGGTGTACTTAAGCGCATTTTTGGTGCCTAGATCAGAGTTTATAACAATTACAGAAATATTAGATGCGTTTGTAAAACAGATTCATGTGATAAGATATACTGGTTAAAGTAAATTTCAAATGTATAGGAAATTTCATTTGTAATACTGTTTCGAATGAAATAATTGAAATTAAGTTGTAGGAAATAGCAGTCAATTAGGAATTTAACAGCTATTTTTTGTTTTGTTTACATTTTCATATAGAAATATATTTTATAGCTCGAGTAATGTAATTGCTGCTAATAATCCTAATCTATTAAAATTCTTGAAATCGTCTTTATAAATTTCGGTGATTTGAAAATAACAGTCAAATTCAAAAATACGCGAAGTTGGCTACGCGCAGCTGAAAAAATTTTTGATCGCAGTCAACTTCGCGAAAAAAATTTTGTTTAACAAATTTTCAAAATGGAAAATTAATTCATAATTTCCCAAGTTATATTACTAGTGACAGAAATATAAATAAGCGTCGCCGCACTAACTTTTTAGCACAAATCTAACACAAAAAACCGTAAGTCGCTAGCTATTATAGTTTTCGAGATCTCAGAGGGACACCCGGGAGCCAGCCAGCCAGCGCAGTTTTCGAGATCTCAGAGGGACACCCGGGAGCCAGCCAGCCAGCCAGCCAGCCTGCCAGCCAGCCAAAGTGAATGTATAAGCTGCATTGTTGTTCCAAAAATGCGCTAAAAACTTAATGAAATTTTTTCATCACCTAAAATTATTTTTGTATAGAAAATTTTTAAAAAAAATTCTAAAACTTATAAAAAAAATCAAAAGATTTTCATGAAATTCAAAATATTAAGTAAAAATTTCTAAACAGTTAAAAATTTTAATTTTTTTTTAAATTCTCAAATTTATTAAAATTTTGACGTTAATTTTACGACATTTTTGCAAAAAAAATCGCTATTAGATCCACGATGAGCGGCTGTACATGTCATAACTCGGCAACGATAAATCGTAGAAAAATGTTTGACCATCGAAGCTTTCGAGATTGGTAAATAATTTTTTTTTATTGAAGAAATGTCAACTTAATAATATGTTTTATAATTTTGATCATTTTTATAAACACAGCAAAAAATGTTTTTCTTCATCCTGCTTTCTTCATTTTATCCCTCTTAGCAATAACTTTTTATTCTTTGATGAAGAAAAAAAATTCAACTTCATTCAACAATCCACCAACACACACACAAAAATATTCATCCATAATATTTTTCATCATCGCATTTTCTTACAAACCCGAGATGCTTTTAAGAAAAAAATTTTCTCCTTTCAACTCTTCTACGTTCACAATGAAGATGAAATGAGTGGAAGAAAAAGTTTCGGTTGTAGACACTAAAATTTTTTTTTATTTTTTTTAAAACAATAAGAATAAAATTATTTAAAAAACTTGAATTCCGAAAATTCCGTTAAATTTTGAATTTTAAATTTTAGTAATGTATTTAAATAACAGTGAAAATTTAAATTTAAAATTTTAATGTAACTCTAAAAAACAGAAAATTTTTTGATAAATTTTAAAAAAGTTTTGGAAACTTTTAAATCTCCAAAATCCGTTAAATGAATAACAAGTTTTTATTCAGTTTCTAATCCTTTTTAAAATTATTTAAAAAATTTCCTTCACCCACTGAAAGCACAAACCCTTAATATACACAAACAGAGAAAGAAAAAAGAAAAAATTTTAATGACGACGCACACAAGAGTCAGCAGCAGCAGTAAAAGTAAAGAAGAGAAAAAAATAATTTTACCCACTCATTTCTCCCTTTAATTTGCATATCAAATGTCTGGGTAACGATTTTTTTCATCCTCATCCTGCGTGTGCCTCACAATTTTTTTCTTCTAACCCCACAGAGAAAGAAAAAATGTGCTGTCGGTGCCTGTGTGTATATACACATTGTAATACACACGAGGCATGCAAAATAGAAAGGGGTAAGATTGAAAATTTTTTTTAATTTCATCTCACAAGTCTTTGACTGTATTGGTGCCGCTGTTTATTACATGCAAAGAGTAAAAAATCGATTAAAAGAATTTTTTGTTTTTCATGATAAGACAGGCGCGGAATTAAGGCGAGCGAGAGTTGAAGGGATAAAAAATATCTATTTCTTACCCTGAGTAAAATTTAAAATTGTGGGGTTGATTTTTTTTTTCATTTCTCGTTGTTTTTTTTTAATGTAGGCAAAGAAAATGGAAATTTGAGAAGACTTTTAATGAGATTTGCTTAATTCATTCTGTAAATAGGGAAAAAACAGTGCTTTGTCCTTCCTTATTTTTATTTCTTACTCCTACGCTTGACTTCTTTTTTTATTTTATCTACTTGAAGAACAACAACATTATATGTTTAAAATAATCAAATAGAAAAGAAAAACAGAAATTTAATCAGAAATAAAAGAAGTTTGAATTGAAATAAAAATTGTCAATGATGATGGATTGATATTGACCAAATTTCTTGTTTAGTGTTAGTATACGAGATAACCAATTATGAAAAACTTATATAAATTCTTGCATTCAAATTCAATTTTAGAGTGCATTTTTAGCCATTTGTAAGTTCAGGTTTATTTAACCACTTACGTTTAAACAGAGTTTTTAGTAGAACGATCATTGAGTAATAGCTCAATTTGTATAGAAGAATCAAAGAATTCTCAGGCGCAGCCTAAACAAGATGAAGATTTTTTATTTAAGTAATTTTTCTTTCATACACGAAAATTTATAGAAAAATATTTTTTAAAATTATATTTTAAAAAAATTAGTTTCATATCTTTAAACATCTGTCTCATAAAATAAAAAGAATTTTAAAATTCAAAAAAAAAATTAAAAAATTTGCATGAACTAACAAAAAAATATTTTTTATATTCACCGTCCTGAAAGGGTTAAAATAAAATTTCAGCATCACACATCGTCAGATGTAAATTCATTCTAAAACACGTGGCAGCATTTTTTTAAGTACTACAAACAGCATCACCCAGAGAAGAATAATTTTCATCATCTGTCCCTCACAAAATGCATTGCGACCCCTCAGATATTTTAAAATTGTAATACTCACGATTTTTTTTGTTTTAATTCCTGGTGGGTTAAAAATTTTTTGTTGAATTTTTTTATGTTCATTTTGGTAATTTATGATAGAAAAAAGATTTTAATGAGTTGAATAAAGAAATGAGGCAAAAAATTAAATTACAAAATAAAATTTTTCACAGTAGAAATTGTTAAGAAAGAATCAAATTCAAGTTAGTAACAAAAATCTTCTTTAATTATTTATTTCAAACTCAATGATCACAAAAAAGTGTATGAATAAAAAAAACTCAAATTTCAAAAGGCATCCGAGAAGCAATTACAAAAAAAGAACTTTTTTCTTGCTGCGATGAGATGAAAAATTAATGAGAAACGAAGTCCGACAATCATCAAAAGCGAAAGTTAGCGGAGAGCGAATAAAAAGTAGGAAAAAAAGATGAAAAAAATTTGTCGTCCACGCGCACTGTGAGACATCACGCAACTTGAAAGAGCGAAAGAAAATTGGAAAGAAATCGCAAAAGTGCAAAAAGCATGAAAAAGAAAAAATTTCTACTTTTCGTCCTTTTTGATAAAAGTAATTAAAAATGAGAAGCTTCAATTGAAAAGAAAATTTTTTAAAAAAATTTTTTTTGTTGACAGTTGAGAAATGTTTTTTTTTCAATTTGTTTGGACAAGAAAGTTTAATGAATATAAAAAATTTTTATTCATTAAAAGTTTTTATAATTGAAGTTTTTTCTATGACCAATTTAAGTTAAGAAAAATAGTTTGAAATTTTCTTAGATTGCCAATTAATGGAAATTGTAAGTATAATTTTTTTTAAAAATAATTTGATGTGGAAAAAATTTAATTTCTTTAGCATTCAACTTAAGTTAATAACTTAACAAAATAAAAATAAAATTCTAAAAAAATTCAAAAATTCTTATTGTTAATTTGATAATTTTTTAACAGATTTTTATTAAATTTATAAAATCAATTTTTTTTTCAAATCATTTAAATTGTTTTTATTTAGTAAAAAATTTTACATAAAATGCACCTTTACAAAAGATTGCAAAAGAAATTCTTTTATTAAAATTCTCTACATTACTAATTAAAATTAATTACTTTTTTTCTCTCCTTCAACATGCTTAACATTTTCGCATTTATTCTTTCTCATTGTTGACTACACGTGAACTCACTTTGCCAGCACGAAAAGCTACTTTTAAGAAAATTTTATCTCATTCATTCGCGATTAAAATTCATGAAAATTTTTTTTCTCTCTTTCGCCCACCCTTCTATGTCCACCATTATCCCAAGCGCAAGTCTCCCCTTTTTATACAAATTTTTTCTCTCTTTCATTTCGCGTTAAGCACCACGCAGCACAGTAAAATTAAAAATACGAAAATGTGCGTCGTTTTGGATGTTGGAATGAGTGGACTTACAACGATGGATGAATGGGTGGAAGGCACGGGTACGAGAGTTTCTATAGCAACTCTTTTTTCATTTTCTTTTCTTCTTATTAACTTTTGAGTTATTCACTTTGTCCAAAGGAATTTTTCAATGTTGATTGCTTAATTTTGATGCCTATTTGGATATAAAGAAATTTATGAAAAATAAAGTACGAATTTTAGTAAAATAGAGTGAATAAAAATCAGAGAGTTAGCAAAAGTAAAAAGGGTGAACATTTTCAATAAAATTTCAATGTTTGATGATTTTTGTCAGAGTTGCATCGCCGAAATTTCTACGATTCGTTAAAAACAACTCTGACGAATTTATTTAATTTTCTAACTGAATCTTCACTATATTTACTTTTCTAATCACAATTTAAACATTGTATGGAAACTATCATTCTCAAATTTTCGAGAACATTCTCAATAAGAAAAACTTAGAATAAATTTTTAAATTAATTAATTTTGTTTTAAAAAATCTTACCAGTACTTACCAATGTGGTTTAGAAAAATTATCTTTTTTAATTTTAATATAAAAATTCAGCTTCTAAAACAAATTGTAAAGCTTTTAATATAAAATTGAATAAAAATTATTTGAAAATATTGATTTTATTAGAAATAGATACCATGTAGCGGAATATTAAAACTAGCATTGATATTTATTTCATTTCTTAGAATAAACCAATTCTTCCTAACTATTTCAAATTCAATTTAAAACTCCTTAAAAATAAAATTACATTTTAATTTTCTTTTAATTTTAAGTTTTCTATAAGAATTCTTTTTGAAATTTTTTAGCAACTTCCGTTCTTTAATTGCAACGTATTTTCTGCAATCTTTTATCATAGTTGAAAATTTTCATATTTAAAAAATAATAATTTATTCCGTTATCTCATTTTTTATTATGAAAACAAGTTTTATAATGCGCACATGTATTTGTTTTGTTTTTCTTTTTGATGATAAGGTTTTATTTTCTTAAAAATTTAGTATATAAAGAGCAACTGAAATCCAAGTTTTAATTCAGTTACAGTTGAGAAATTCAAGAATAAAGTTCACAAAAATCATATTTAAAATAAAATTAAAGAAAATAGTCAAGAATCAAAAACAATAATGAAATATTTGTTGATTTTAATTTTGCTGATCATCGCTTTGATGAGTAAGTAAAATATCTTTTTATTTTAATTATAAGATAGAATTTTATAAAACCAAGGCCTGAGAACTCTGTTTGATATTTCGCATCAAGATACCTTTGTTTTTCGAAAAATAAAAATTTTAAGAAATGGACTTTTTTTTAAATGACTTCAGTTCTAAAACAATAAGACGAATATATGCAGTCCTCTCTGATTTTCATTTCTTATGCTCATAGCTTTCTTTTAAGCTATCAATAAAATTTTTATGGTCTTGAATTAAAAAGAAAATCACGATATCAAAAATATCAAAAAATATCAAAAAAAATTAAAAATGTCAAAAAAATCAAAAATATCAAAAGAGTTCTCAGGCCTTGTTTAAAACAATAAAAGTTCAAATTTTTCAATTTTGAAATAAAAATAGGGTAAATGATCGAAATTTCGGACACTTGACTTTTTTTTACTCACAAAAATTCAAAAATCTTTTTAATGAATTACTTTTATACAATGATTTATACATGAAATGAAAGCAAATAATTTTCAACATCATTCAAATAGCTATTTTTGAGCCAGCAATTTTTATTTAAAGAGAAATCAACTCGAACAAAAATTGATCAAATTTTCGGACAAAAAATCAATTTTCCGGACACTTTAGATTTTCAAAAAAAAAACGTTAAAAACCATTCAATATTTTCAAAATTTTACTCTAGTTCTTGACCTATTTTCATTGCAAATTAACTCAATCGTTTATTAATTTAATAAACTTTCATTTCCAAACTTTTGATATGCTTTAAAAGCAATCAAAATTAATTTCAGTATTTTATAAGAAATCTTGTCCGATTTTCATTTTATCTTTATTTAAGGTTTTCTTAAATGTATCCACTATATTTCAGAGTCCTTTAATCATAAACAATCATATTCATAACATTTCATAGCTTTATATCTTCTATTAAATGATTTTTTTTAATTTTCAAATTTTTTGTAGTGTCCGAAATATTGATCAATTCAAAAGTTTAGTTCTTTTCTCGTAATTAAAAAATAGCTAGCTTTATTTCTGTATTTCTAATTATAAAGTGGAGCAAAAGCTTTATTTCCATATATTTCAATTGGTGATTGTGATAGTTTTGATGAAGAAATAAATTAAATTGTAATCGGACATTTTTGTGAAAAAATCATCCAAAAATTTTTCAAGTCAACAAAATATTCGGACAATTGGATTTTTCACTCATTTGAAGTTATTTGATTTGAGTATAAAAAGAAACAGAAAATATTATTAGAAGTGTAAACAAAAAGTGTCCGAAATTTCGATCATTTACCCTATTTGAAATTTTTATTCGGTTTTCAAATTTAATTCGGTATTTAATTCGTTTGAAATTTGTATGAAAGTCAATAATTCTTTAATTTATCATGAATTTTTATTAAAATAAATTCAATCTGAACGAATTTAAGACATTTTTGTGTAAGTCAACTTGAAATCAACTTGATAAAAAAATATCAAGTGAAACATTTATGCAAGTCTTAACAATAAATTTTATAGTATTAAAAAATGTTCAAAAATGATTCTTAAGTGTCATAAGGCATAAAATCTCTTCAATTGTGAAAACACCTATTTTTATTGTTCTTTTCAAAAAATATATTAATTTTTTTTACCATACTTAAAGCTAACTATTTTTTAATTTTTTATATTTTAGTGCTTTTTGAGACCACTGAAGCATTGTGCTCACAATCTTTGATCTATGCTTGCAATCGACGTGGAGGAGTAATAAATCATGCAACCTGTGCTTGTTCTAAATAAAATTTTATCATGTTGCAGCTTAAGCTGAAAATATTTTTTATAATCATTACTATGGATCCATATTTATATATTATCATTTATTGTAATTGCTAATGACATTTTTAGTACAAAAAAGACGATTTAAATAAATCTGCCTTTCTTTTATTAGCAAAAAAATTAATTGAATTTTTTTAATTATTGTGTTGAACTTTTTTCATTAAAAATTTAAAAATCTGTGTCTTTGTAATTTACAGATGATGAAAATTTATGCAAAAAAAATTTAACAAAAATAAACGAAAAAAATTTCTTTTGAATAAGTTTAATATTTACAAAGTAATTAATTTGAAAGATTTGAAGAGCAAATTATTTTTGATGATAAATATTGTATTTCTCTAAAAAACTGAAAAAATTAATTCCTAAAATTTCACCTAAATTTGCAATATTCTGAAAATATTTTAAAATTTATTTGTTATTTTTTACCTTTAAAACATGACTAAATTTTTGATTGTTAAGTTATTCGAAAACTTTAAAGGTTCATAAATTTCTAGCTGAAAATTAAACGAATATTTCTTTGGATTTTTCATTTTTTATAAAAATAGTTTAAGTATCAAATTTTTAAAATATTGTTTTAAAATGAAAATCAAGTTTTAAATAAATTTTAAAACATTTGTAACTTTACTAATTAAATTTTCAAACTAGAAAGGTATCAATTTTATCTTATTGTATAAAACTAAGGGGTGAAAACTCTATCAAAAAATTATCGAAAAAGTATTAAAATAACAAAGAAGTATCAAAAAATTGTATGGAATTTTTGATACTTTACTTAAAGTAGCTTGGAAAACAGAATTTTTCAACGCCTACTTTATGAAAATTATCAAAGTTTTCACCCCTTGAAAGAAACTTTATTTGCATAACTTTTATCTTTCATGAAATTTTTTTGTCTTATTTGACATACTTCTGTCACAAAATTGCACATCTTCTGTTCATTGTCGTCACTAATTGCTTCTAATTACGCATTGTATAAATTTATACTACAATAAACAGCTATAAAACCACATGGAGGCTTGAGAATCAGATCTGTCAGACATGATATAAATTTTATGATAAACAAAAACAAACGAATGATTATAAAAAGAGTGAATAAAATTTATAATTTTGTTTTGCATCGTAATTATTTGTTTTGTGCAATAAATAAACAAATTTTTAAGACGATGAACTTTAATGAATGTTATAAAATTTATTTATTATTATAGTAAAAATTGCATAATGACAAAATAGTTTGAGATAAAGAATTGAGTAATATTTGAAAATTCTTAAGAAAACTTTCAATTTAAATTAAACAAACATATTTAAATTTTAAATATGAGACAAATTAAATATCGCAAATAATGAAGGAGTTCATTTTTTCCATTTGATCAGTGTTATCCATCAATTAACTATTTAACCTTGAACTTCTCTTTATGGCATTTACTTGTTTATGTTTTTCGGGAAGTCAGGATATTTGATCAACAGCGCTGAAAATTTTTTTAAATTTGAATTCTGTAAAATTCACAATACTTTATGAAAAAAATGTGTTTGAAAGCTGTTCATTTAAATTTAAAATTTAATTTAGTTTAAAAGTTAAATATAATAAAAATTATCTCAAAAGCCCACAGAAAGCTACAGCTTCAAAAAATAGAATTAAAAATGAATCATGTGTCTCCATATTACTGTATAGAAATTGTAGTTATTTAAGTAAAAGACTGGTCTTAAATTTTTCATTAAAAAAAAAACAGATTTTGATGCGAATTATCAAAAAGTTTTCCAGAAACTTAACTAATTTTAATAATTTAGTTAAGTCAGTTAAATGTACAAAAAAAATTTAATATTAATATTAAAAGTTCATACCTTGGTTTTACGATGGCAAAAAATTTCGTATCTACAAATGTAAACATTGAAAATAATCTGAATATAAAATCACAAAAATTTAAAAAAAAAATTCAACCATTATTTTTGTTATCCATAATGATTGTTGTACTTTTTATTCGAAAAATTTATTTATTTTATGCTGAAACCGCTTTGGCCTTCACTGTGAAATTTTCGAGTATCAAATAAAATTTAGAAATCCCTGACATTGAGTTTATCATTGAAAGAGTTAAACAAATGTTTTTATCTTTAGTATGTGTTGACAAATAGATAAAAATTTTAGTAAAACAACTGACTTTTTAAAATTATATAAAAATCTTTTTGAATAAATTGTTTAATATTTAGAATTTTTGGAATGTATTTGTTTTTAGCGCATTTTTGGAACAACAATGCAGCTTATAGTTTCACTTTGTTCGGTTGGCTGGCTGAGAGCTGAGATCTCGAAAACTATAATAGCTAGCGACTAACGGTTTTTTGTGTTTGATTTGTGCTATCGAGTTATTGGGAAGAAACATCATTAGAATGTTGTTACTTATTGCATTATTTAGGAAATTACGAATTTAAATTTCCAAATTGAAAAATGTAAACAACGCGAAGTTGGCTGCGATAACGATTGCAGCGCCACCAACGGCAAATATTGAAACTTCAAATATTTTGAATATTACTCAATCGTTATTTTCAAGTCAATGAAATTTATCTATAAATTGAACATCAATTAAAAACGTTCGCCGTGCTTTTATGCATCAAAATTTTGTAAACATAAATTTTACTGAAATTTTATTTATTTATTTCGACAAAATTATTTTAAAGCGTGAATCTATTTTTTAAACGAATTTAATAATTCTGTTATTTGTTAACATACACTGATCTAGGCACAAAAATGCGCTTAAGTGTTCCCCTGTTACCACACTGACACTTCCCATGTCATTTACAAATTGTTCAAATTTTATTAATTTAATTGTGATTTTTGAAATAATTTAAAATTTTAATTTATCTTAAACTAGGATTTTTATCAAGTAATTCTAATGATATTTTATCAAAATGAATTCCAATAAAATTTGGTGACATACACTGAAGAATAAAATCACTTTTTAATTTTAGCACAAGATAATAATTTTCCTAGAACTGAAATCTAATCTTTTTTTAAATTAGACAGATTTATTATTTCTACAAAACTGCTAGATAATCTTAAAATGATAAAAATGATCTTCAAAAGTCTTTCATCATTTCATTTGTGAAGTACTTTCTCGTGACTGAAGAAGGAGAAAAATTCATAATGAAAATTTTTCTAATTTTCTTTGTTTTAGTTTTTGGTAAAATTTTCTAAAATTTCATTAAACTTTTTATTTATTTAGATTTTAAATTTTTCTAGCGAAAGCATCAGCAGACAATGTTTTATTAAGTGGAAATTGTCTAAAAGCAGGTCAACAATTGACTTCAACGAGTGGCTGCTTTGCATTCATATTTCAATCTGATGGCAATGCTGTTATTTATCGACTTGGTGCCAATAATTCTATGACTGCAATTTTTAGTACACAAACTTATGGAACAGGAGCTGATAATATCTGCATGCAAACTGATGGCAATTTAGTAGTCTATGGTGGAACTAGAGCATATTTTAGTACAGGAACATCTGGAACAACTGGAAATCGAGTGATTATGCAAGACGACGGAAATTTAGTGATTTATAACTCAAATAGTCAAGTGTTTTGGGCATCAAATACAGCACAAACTAATGTGACTTGTCAAGCATCGACAACTACAACTACAGTAGCACCCACAACGACAACTCCAGCAACAACTACAAATTCAGAGTTCCTTAATTGTGACATATTAAAGTTTCTTTTTGATAAAAATGAAAATTTCTTGAAATATGCATGTTGGATTCAAGATCCAAACGATCAAGATTGTGCTGTAGAAGTTTGTAAAAGTATTGGAATGAGACTTTTTGTGCCATCGACCACTGATGATGTAACTGCACTTGCAAAAGCAACGATTGAAATTTTTGGCACAGGTGGTTATACAAGCATTTGGATTAGTGGAAATAAAATGGTAAACACACCATGGAGAGACAGCAATAGCGGTGGACAAGATCTTTTTACTAATTTTTCACCAAATATTGTTGATTATTCTCCTTACAGCCCTGGAAAATGTTTGAGTTTGTCCAGCTTTGGTGTTGATGGTTATCAACTTGTTGCTTATGATTGCACTAAAGCTCAATCTTTTTGGTGTGAATTTTAAAAAAAATTACAAAACATTGATAAGAATGTAGTTAAACTGTGCTGGTTTTCTGATTCCAATAAATTTTTTGAAAATCTTGAATTTTTGTTTTTTTAAAAAAAATTATTCAAATTTTGTTTTGTAAGTAAAAAAATAAATTTAAAACTTCTTAAACTATCAAATAAATAATAAAAATTTTTATTCGTCAACTTTTTTCAACAATCAAAATTAGACAACGTGGTGATAATTTTTCATTTTGTAACTTTTTCATAGAAATTTTTAAGTCAATTTTTAATTTTTTCATTTGTTCATAAATATAAAAAACTCGATCCATAATGACGAGATTTTCACAAGAATTTTGAACTGCTGTTTGTAAACAAAAAAGATTTTCACTTAATTCTTCACCATTTGGAAGTTCATTACGAATTTTGTTGAAATGTTCCAAATGATTGTTCGTCCATGGCAGCGGATTGTTGTTGTTTTTGTCATAAAGTTGATATTTATGAGTTATGTCTTCATATTTGAGTCTTCCTTCTGTGAATGTAACGTTGTTAACTCTTTTTGAAGTTTCATTTGGTAAAATTATTGTTTCGACCACTGCTCGTTCAAACATGTTTTTGCCATGGATGAAATGTTCATTTTCAGTCATTTCTTTGAACTTTATTGGTGACTGTTGACCTGCGAAAAAGAAAAAAAGGTTTTTATTATTGATTAATTTGAGCAGTTTTTGTAAATAAAAATTAAAGGTTTCAAACATAGCATCTAGAAATTTTTGAAATCTTTAAAATGCAAAACTAAAAACTTTACATTTTTGGGTTTTTAATTAAAAAATTTTAAATATTTATTTTCTAATTGAAATTTTCAAAAAAATTTAATCTTATAAAATTTTTTTACTTACCAGCAAGTCGCAAAAAAGGCCTTAAAAATGGGTCCGTCTTAAATTTTGACTTTAATTTTTTCACAGTTTCGCTCAATGGAAAATAATGAAATTCACTAAAATTTTCATCTTTAAGGACTCCATTTTGTGATAGCAGCATGGACTAATGATCAATTTTTAAATTCTATCAATTTCAAGGAAGAGTTTTATGGAAGTTATTGACAAGTCACCGCACGGATGAAGACCGAAAAGTCCAATTTTTGAATTTTTTCAATTTCATCAACTTTGTATTGAATAAAATTTCCTGATTCAGCTGTGATAAAATGTTGAACATGTTTGACTTTTCCAATTGAATTTGGATAATATTTTTTCTTGTCTTTTAACTGCTTGCAATTGATTGCTCAAACTTCCTTCAAGTCCAATAATTTTAAATCCATATTTGACATGCAAATGTTCATCTAAATATCCCAAACCTGATCCTAGGTCAACCAATGTTTGAACTTCATCTTTACAAATTTCATTGATAATTTCACTCATATTTTCTATTTCATAAGTTTTTTTCACACTCATTCTTTTCTGTTGTTTTTTGCACTTCCAATTTTCAGTATTGATAATTTCATAATTTATTCTAAAATAATTTATTTTTTCTGTAAGCTCTTGAAGTTCATTTGGATGATTATTTTGTGGTTGACGAAGATTAACAAATTCATTTAAATTGATTTGTTTGAGAAGACTGAGGTAGTTGAAATTATCAGTTAGAACATTATGTTTCACATATTGAGTGTTAAGATGCTCAAACATCCATGAAATTGAATAAAGAAATTCGATGAGTTTTGTCAAATATTCTTCAGTTATTGAATTGAAATTGAACATTTTTTTAATGGAAATTTTTAGAAACAATTTTTGAACACTTTTAGTGATGCAAATCTCAATTAAAGTTTCAAATTAACAAAAATTTATTGATAAAAAATCAATTTATTTTAATATTTAATGTTTACTCTGTTTTCATTATCAAGAGTTTCTTGCCCTTTATAACAAGTAAAAAACTAATAAAATGATTTATTAAATAACACAAACAATTTTTAGATTTTAATAAAAATTCTCTAAAGAAACTTTTATAAAACACACAGCTGTTTACAATAAAAATATAAATAAAAACTTTCACATGTTTCACAAAACAATTTTTTACTTCAATTTCTTTCCCCCTTCAAAAATGTTTATTTTCTACCTGTCGGATGAAAATTTAATCATCTCGGTATTTGTTTACATGAAAAAAAATTTGATTGAAAAATTTTGATAAAAAAATTGTTTAAAATAAAAAATATTGAAAAAAGAAGGAAAAATTATTCAAAATGTGAATTTTAAAGTTTCAAATTGTTTGATGAATGTTTAAGTTAAAGTGAAAATAAATTTATGCTTAGAAAAACAATTAGAAGTTGTAAAACTCAACAAATACATACAAAGATTTTGATTTAAATAAAAATTTTTGATTAGTAATTAACTTCGATAAATAAAAAATATTGAACCAATGTGAAACCTTTGAAATGATTTAATAATTTATAACAAAATTGATTGAAAGAAGAAAACAAAATTTTAAAATATAAAGAAAACGATTTCGCAACATTCAAACAATTAAATAAAAATAATAATGGTAATTAAAGTCTTAATTGGGGCGTTATAACACTGTATTTGAAAAATTTGAAAGCCATTTGAATTAAAGCAAAGTTTTGAAACTGCTAAAAACAAGAATAGTATTAAAAATATTAAGAATATTGGAAAATAAAAATTATCTATTGAAGTTGAACAAAATATTTGCAAAAACAAAAACTAGGTGAAGAAATGAAAAACTAAATTCAATCTTATCTAAGATTTATAAAGCATAAATACTAATAATTATTCAATTAATTCAAACATCATAACTAAATCCTAAAACTTGTGAATCAAAGTGTAATATCAAAGTTTGATTTTCCTACAAAAGAAATCAACCAAAAATGCAATCACTCTGTCGAATCTGTCGCAAGGATTGCCTTCGACCAAGTTCATCAATTGAAATTTCGTCAATACATGAAGGAGTTTTAATTCATGAAATGCTTTCAAAAACTTGTCCAATTGACATCGATGATCCAATAACTCAATTATTTCCACAAAAAGTCTGCCATGAATGTCTTGAAGTTCTCACAGCTGCATACAATCTTCAAAGAGTTTCAGTCGAAAGTGATCAATATTTTCGTCAAATGATTTTTAGTGATAAACTTGTGGTCAAAAGTGAAAAAGATGTTGAAAATTTAGTAAAAGAGGAAGAAATTGACATTATTGATGATGACAGTATGCCATATGAAGAACCAGAAATTGAAATGGAAACTGAAAATATTGCATATATTGTTCCATTACCAAAAGTATCTAAAAAATCATCAATAAATTTTAATCCAAGAATTGTTGCTGAATCTTCAGCATCATTTGATCCATTTTATGAATGCAATTTTTGTCAAATTCAACTTAAACCAAGAAGTAATATGCTGAAACATTTAAAACATGAACATGATCCAATTTTACTTCCATACAATTGCAATTATTGCCCAGCAAGATTTAAAAGTGATCATAAAAGAGAATTGCATGAATCAATTCAACATGATGATGAAAATGAAATTTCAGTATTTATTTGTGAATATTGTGGTGTTAATGGAGTATCAAAAGAAGGAATGAGACATCATTTAATTGATGATCATGATATAAGAGACAATAGAAAGCTAAAAATTCAAGATTTATTCAATTTCAGTCCACGACCATGCAATAAAGCTCAAAAATATGAAGACATAATTTATGCATGCAATTTTTGTGATGTCAAATTAAAACCAAGGCAAAATCTCATCAGACATATGCAAAGAAAACATGATCCAAAAGTTCTTCCATATTATTGCAAAAAATGTCCATTGAGATTTAAAGATGCAGAAAAACGTGCAACTCATGTCACAACACATGAACCTGATGAGCCAAAAATTTTCATTTGTGAACTTTGCACTGTGACTGGAACAAGAGAGAACGGAATGTTGCAACATAAAATGGATGATCATGGTGTGCAAATTGAAGGTGAAATCAGCAGTCAAATTTTTAATGTTGAAGAAAATGTTGCAGTTAAGAAAAAGTCCAGTGAAATTTTTCATCCACGTCCTGCTGATGGCAGTTGGTCTATTGGATTTGAAGACACAAGGTGAGAAAAGAAATTTTAAAATTTGTTGATTTTCATAAAAAAATTAAAATTCGAAACTTGCACGTCGATGTAAAGTTTCAACATTGACAATTGTCAAGTTTATTTACTTAAAAAATTTTCTAATTTATTCAAATTTTATTTAGTTTGGTCAATTGTTTGATGAACCCAAGAATAATTAACTCTCATGAAATTTACCAAACTTTGGCCAAATTAAATAAATGAATAAGAGAAATTTTCATGTAAATCAACTTGATATTTGTAAACACTGAACGACTTGCATCGATGAAGTTTTCTGATTTTAATTTTTTAACTCGAAAAAAGCTAATAAAATTCTTTCTTCTTAAATTTTTAGCTATGCTTGCAATTTCTGCGATCAAAAAATCAAGCCAAAAAGTCGCATGCTGTACCACATGCGATCTCACAATCCTCAACTCTTTCCACATGCTTGCAAACTTTGCATTTCCCGTTTTAAAACAACAAATGAACTTTCAACTCATATGCGGCTTTTACATGATGAAAATGATGAACCAAATATTTTAACATGTGATTTATGTGGTGTAACTGGAACAAATAAAGAAGGAATGGAAAATCACATGACTGATGATCATTTACTTATTCCATTTAGACCATCAAAGCGTGGACATTCTGAAATTTATCGTTGTACTTTGTGTTCAGCTAAATTTATGCAAAAGAAAAGTCTTGACAATCACATGCTTGCAAGACATCGTGAGACAACAAAATGTGACAGTTGTGATGCAGAATTTACAACAAAGCGTGATATGAGTAATCATGTGATGCAAGTTCATTGTAAATTATTTAGAGAAGTTGAACCACATGAAATTACAGTAAATTTAAAATGCATCAAATGTGAGGAAGAATACTCGAGTTATGAACAATTAATTGAGCATGTTATGGGTCATAAGCAATCATTTAAAACAGAAAAAACAAAATGTCACTTTTGTCCAAGAAATCTAAAAAATTATCATGACTTTCTTGAACATGCAAAATATCATGCACAACCATGCACACATGAATGTCTTACATGCAAAAAAAGATATCCATTTGATGATAAATTATTTAGTCATGTTAAAAATCATAAACGATATGACTGCTACAAAGTTGAATGTAAAAAATGCAAACAAAAATTCAGATCAGCTAAAGATTTGGAAATTCATGACAAAGTCAAGCACAATAAGGAAACACTTTTTATTTGTCCAATTTGTGCTAAATCTATGAGCAGTGCTAATGGATTGGATCAACATATTAGGTAAAGAAATTTGTTTTTTAAAAATTGAGACAAATCAAGGAATGAAATTTAACGAAGCTTTATGAATCTTTTTTCACGATTTTACGAGTTTACGTACAAAAAATATTAAGTAAATATCAATAAAAATTAAAGAACATCATTGTGTATCCATGCTTGAATTATTTTTAAATTTCTTGAAATGTTTCATTAAAGAATTAAAAACTAATAAAATATTTTGAACTTTTTTAGATACGTTCACAACAAAGATCAAGAAAAGAAATTCCAATGCAAATCATGTCCAATGAAATTTATTTTGAAGACAAAATTGATTAGACACGAAGCAATTCATAGTACTGAGAGACCACATGTTTGCGAGGTAAGAAGTTTTTAATGAAAAAATAAATTTCAAGCCTACATTAGGATTGTAGAAAAAATAGAAAAATCACGGTCCAAAGAAATAATTTCTTTCAAAAATAATTGTTTTTCTCCTCTAAACCACATAAATTTGAATTTTGATTTAAAATATTTAATTTTTTTTTAGATCTGTGGAAATTCTTTCAAACACAGCGAAGGTTTAAATCTTCATATGAAACGTCACAATGGAACATTAGAAAGAAAACACGCATGCAATCAATGCAATCATCGATTTACAACGAAACACAGATTAGAACAGCACATGATGACACATACTGGATTGGTAAGTTTTGATTTATTAAAATAATTATAAAAATAAATTGACTACTTACCAAAATTAAGTTTGCCTAAAAATTACAAAGTATTATGATAAATTTGAATTTTCCAAAAAAAAAAAAAAAAATTTCTCATAAAACTTCATTTTTTAAAAAAAATCTTTAAACTTTGAAGGACAAATTTTTCCAATCAGAATTTTTGACTCTGAAAAATGAATAATGCAAAATTTAATTAATTCAATAAAACTATTGAAATCATAGAAAAATAATCCAAAATCAATTTATAAATTCCACTGTTGTTCAAAAAATGCACTAAAAATTCTTAATTTTAAAAATGCCTTTAAATTTGGTAAAAAAATAGTTAAGCTTTTTTTCCTTTTTGATTACAGAAACCACACGAATGTAAATTTTGTGATCGTGCATATGCGTCGAAAGGTGATTTAGTAAAACACATGCAGAAGCTCCATGTCGGTGATGCAATTTATCAATGTGACAAATGTCCAAGAGCATTCAGACTTATTGTAGAACTGAGAGAACATCAGTCAGAACATGCAACTTATTAAATTTTATAAGAATAGAAAAATAAAATTTTGATGTGTAATAAAAAAAAGATTTTAAAATTTAATTTTTTTACACATTTTATTCAATTTTTAATTTATTACAGATAATCATATTTAATTAATAAGAAGAAAAATTGCCATGCATGAAAATGTTGATTTTGATAACATAATTTAAACAAAAAAATATTTTACTATGTTTAGCATATTACAAATTTAATGAAGAAAAAAATGCCAGTTTTGAAATGAAAACATTCAATTATTTCAGTTGGTAATTTTTCATATAACAAAATGGATTTTTTTAATTGAGCAGAATAGGAAAAAGAGAAATTTAGGAAAGGTAGTGATGGACTGGTCTTGTCTTCATTTCAATTTAATTTAAAGTAATTTTTAGTGTTTTTGATTATTGTTTTGTTTATTTCTTTTCAAGTTCCTTTGACAGCCAATCGAGTCCTTCATAGAGACCATTTCCTTGTGTTGCACATGTTGCCTGAATATACCACTAAAAATGAAGAAAAATTTAAGAAAGATTAGTTTTTTGATTTAACTTTTTTCGTTTGTCTATAAGTTTAAATTATTCTATAAAAGAATGACGTTAAACAGAGTTGGCTTCAAGTGATTTTTTTAGAATTTCATAGTTAAAGCTTTAAGTCATTAGGTCTGCCAAAACGATAGAAAAAAAAACAAACATGATTTTAACAATTCTGGTTATAACATAATGCAAATTTTGACAGTTTTAAGCTTTTTGCTCCTTATAAAAAAATCTCGATTTAAATTTATAATATTCTTAGTTTTGAAACCATTGACAATGTCTTATTAATTTGACGGACAGAATAACATCCAGAGTATTAAAATACCAATTTTTTAGTATTTTCTTCTGTGGTTTCATATTTTATCAATGCTTATTTGCAAATTCTCGGTTAATTAGTTATTAATTCTACTCTTAAACTAAATTTAATTGAATAACTCATTACAGTTTATTTGTTTATTGTTTTTTAAACGTTGCAAATACAATTATTGATTTAAAATTGTTAATTTAAGTTTAATATTGCATAAATTTAAACAAATGAAATGTTTTTACCGCTTTTACAATCCTGATTTGAAGAAACTGATAAATTAATCACTTAACAACAGCCTAAATATTATATTTTGAATGATATGTAGAGATCAGGGTTGATAACTCAAATTTTTTTATTTTAAGACAAAAACTATTGTAAAGCATTATAATATCTGAGTCTCAAAAGGAGACGCAATAAACATAAACATAAACATTGTCTTATTGTAAAGTAGAGTTTCTAGACTTAGCAATAAGGCAGAAAGTTTTTTAAGACATGAACTTAATGAAATCTGCTAAAGTGCTCAAAATAAGACACTTTATTTATCAATGCAATTAAAATAAAATTTTTATGTCTAGCTTTGGAATTATGTTTAAACTAAATAATTTTAAACCAAATAGAAATTATAAGTTAACTTCAAATTTCTTTCTTAGAGAAAAACTAGGAAGTAGGAAGTTTCTCATTTCCAAAAAAATTTTAAAATTCAACTAAGCATCGATGTTAAATTCAAAATTTAAAAACTTTTTACTTACACTTCTATTATGCAGTGAATTCAACCTTAATTTTTCAGTCAATTCCGATGCGCTCATTGCATTTGGCAAATCTTGTTTGTTTGCAAATACCAAAATCACTGCATCACGAAGTTCATCTTCATTCAACATATTATGAAGTTCCCTTTCAGCTTCAACAACACGCTCACGATCATTTGAATCAACGACAAAAATGAGACCTTGAGTGTTTTGGAAATAATGACGCCAAAGTGGACGAATTTTATCTTGACCACCAACATCCCACACTGTGAAACAAATGTTTTTGTATTCTACTGTCTCGACATTGAAACCAATTGTTGGAATGGTTGTGACAATTTCACCGAGTTTTAATTTGTAGAGAATTGTGGTTTTACCAGCTGCATCGAGACCGACTAAAAGAAAGAAAAAAAATTGGTTAGTTTTATTTTTTAGATAATCAAAATTTGAATTTTTGAAGTAAGAAGAAGGAAAGTTTTGAGGAAAGTTTTCAAATT
Source organism: Polypedilum vanderplanki (assembly GCA_018290095.1). Classification (NCBI taxonomy): domain Eukaryota; kingdom Metazoa; phylum Arthropoda; class Insecta; order Diptera; family Chironomidae; genus Polypedilum; species Polypedilum vanderplanki. The sequence goes on along the minus strand of CM031382.1, from coordinate 2,272,996 downwards.
TTAATCTAAAATTAAGAAATTTTTGATACTCTTTAATCTTTTCTAAAATTTTCTTTCAAATAAGTTTATGAACGTTTGTAGGAAATTTTTTAAAAAGTTTTAAGAAAATTTAGCAAAATTTATTTGAAGTTCTTCTAATTTTTTCTAAAACGTCTTTCAATTTAATTCTTTTAAAGTTTTCTCAAAACTTTCATCATTCACTTAAAAAAATCCCCAATATTTTAATGAATTTTTATCACAAAAAACTTCACTGGACCACAATAAAACTCACCCATTAAAATCCTCATCTGCTTTTTTCCAAAAAGTCGATTGAAGACACTTGAAATTGTGAGACCCATTTTTGAATGCACTAAAATAAAACAACAAGAAAAAAAAGAATTTTTTTATTGTTTACTTGCCACGTAATTTTTTCTGAGTTTAAACATATCGTGAATTGCTCGTCACTTTAAAGCTGTTTTCTAATATTTTTGAGTATCCAATTAATCATTGATGATGTCATCATTTCATCTATGCGCGTCACAGTATCGCATTTTTAAAGATGAAATTTTTCAATCTCCAGAATGTTGAGACTGTCGGCGTCACGATATGCACTTGTCGTAGGAGAGAATTTTTAATTTATTACCTTAATTTTGAAAAATTCCTTGTAACTAAATTCTGTGATTGACTTTTGGTTGTTTTGTTTGTTGATTTTTCTAACTTTTCAGTTCTTTTTGCTAATGCAAACTCTTTAAAATTTAATTTCTTTTCTAACAAAAAAGTTGAGAATTGTCGTGGAATTTAATCGAAGTTTTTCTTGTTTCTGTGATGTTGAACCGTACAAATGTTTATTTTTCAATGGGTGTAGATTTTTTCAAACAAGGGGAAAATTAGCTTTGAGAAAATTTTTAAAATTTTAATTTTAAATCAACGCTTGCTGTGATAAAAAAAATTAATTTTTATTAAAATTTTCATGCAAAAAAAAATTGACTTTTTTAACTGGTTTTTATTTTAAATTTTTAACCAAAAGAATATTTTATTTGTGATTTAATTTCAGCAGTTGTATTAACAATCATAATAGGATTTTGATCTTTAATAACAATAATATCACATCTATAAATTCCAGCATTAAAAACAGCTAAAGCTTTGTTAAAATCAATTGTAACATTTTTAACATCAATATCAGAATCATAAGGACATTTTCTAAATAAATTTGAAGCTGTTCCTTTAAGCTGATCAACTAACATTTTCAAATATAAATGATAATTTCCTCCATTCATTGCACTGCACCATTCTTCTTCTTTTGTCTCAATTATTGGCCTTGCAATTGTTCCATAACGATAATATAAAATTAATTTCACAAAAAAAGGCTTTCGAAGTGGTTTTAGAATTTTCGCACCAAAGTTTAATGTTGCCACAATTCTTGAGTATGCTTTGATGTAACAATATTTTACACTCATTGAAATATTATCTGCTTTACAATAAACTGATTTAAAACGATGACCTTCAATGAAATTTTCCTGCTTTTTTGAATTTTTTGGTATGGTTTGACTAAAACTCAGAATAAATATAAACAAACAACTAAACTTCATGACTGATAAAACACAATTGATGTAAATTTTTTAGAAATAGTTAAAAATTCAATTTTAATGAGTTACAAAAATTCTTGTAATGAAAATTATTAAAATTGCTAAAATTAGATAAAAATATGTAATTATTTCAATTATTCAGAATAATTTAAATATTTATTTAAATTTTCAAGGTATACAACATTTTATCAACTGTTTACATATCGTTACAGGATTTTTCACTCAATCAACGTGCATTATTGGTGCTAATTATAAACTAAGAAAAAAAAAGTTCTACTGAATTTTCAAAAGTTATTTTATGACGTTTTTTTAATTTTATTGTAAATTTTTTAACAATAATTAAAATTTTAATAGTTTTTTAACACAGTTCTTTTACATGAGAAACTTTGAAGACTTTACAACTTTTTTCAAAAAATTTCAAAATTTTCTGCAAACAAGCATTTCATAAGTTTCATATTTTGTATTATTTTCAAGTGTAAAAAATTTTGGAACAAAAAATCCATCTTCTTTTGTGATTTTACCAATTTGAACAAAATCATTAATTTTCAATCTTCCAATAGCAAAATCTTTTACAATTGCATGAATTTGAACCGAATCATTTATTAAATCTTCTGCTAAATGCCAAGTGTAATTGATCCATTTCAAATCTTTATGATTAACAAGATAGAAAACTGTTTCGTTATCGAAAAATTCCATGCCATCATTTTCCATAAAAATTCCTGGTTGAGATGCATTTACATTTATTCTTCCTGGTATTTGTTGATGTTTCAAATTTGTTGTTTCATCCTTTGAAAAAATTTTATCAATAAAATAATTTTAGGAATATTTTAAGTCTAAAAAATTCAATTACTTTGATAAATCCTGCACCAATATAAACAGTACTACCATCAGAATAAATACAAGCTGAAAAACCATTATTTGCAGGTCCATAGCGATCAAATGAATTATTAAGAGGTACAAAAATGCCTGAGAAATTTTCGATAAAACTTTGAATTAAATTTTTGTATTATATTTCAAATAGTTTTTAACTTACCACATGGCAGTTGGTTGAAGCATTTTTTTAAATCAAAAATTTTAGTAAATCCATAAACCAAAAATTTCATTATTTTTGTCATTGTTTCAGCAATTTTATAAAATTTTTCATAACTTTTTAATGCTTCTGTCATGTTTTGCATTTTTTCATAATTCGTTTTTGAAATTAATGTTTTGATTTCTTGCAATTTTTCAATTCTTTTCTTTGTTTCAATCAAAAATAAAGAATAAAATTTAAATTTTCTTTCATTTTCCTTAAATTCGTAATAAATATTTGAACAATTTTTCAAATCGACATCGGTCAAAAAAGGAATGACTTTGAAAATATTTTGATCAATTGAAGAAATTACTGAAAGCTGCTCTGTAATGTTTTTCTTTGTCTCAATATTTTTTGGATCTTCCAACTTAACATTTAATAAATTAATAATTGTTTTAAAGCGTTGATGTTCCAAAAGTTGATAAGCACTTGTTAAAATTATTTCAATTTTTTCAATATTTTTGATATAATTTTCAGATGTAAAGTTGAAAAATGGCTCAAAGTCTTCAAAGGTTGATTTTTCCGTAAATTTAGCAAAAATCCGAGGAGATTCTAAAAGTTTGAATTTATTAATTAATAATTATAAACTAAACTCTTTAAATTTCTTTATTTAATTAATTTTCTCTATTCAAATAATTTCATAAAAGAAGTAATTATTTATGGGATTTTTTGAATGCATTCTCATGAAATTTTCCTAAATTTTCGCACAAATTTTTAATTTCTGAATTTTTTGATGTTTTATTTATGAACTGGTTTTTTAGAAAAAAAGCCAGAAAATGCTTTCCTACTCTGCACATATTTTCATAAATTACTTGAATTTGACGTCTTCTTAAAAAAAATTAACAAAATTGAAGCAAAAATAAATATTTTAACTTTTATCATTTTTATTTTAGAATCTCAATAAGACTGATTTTATTTCAAATAAAAAATTACATATAATATTTTGGGATTTACAGAAACTCAACAAAAACTTTGAAAAAAAATGTTGTAGGAAGTGTAAAATAGGTTTTAAAAATGCATTGTGGCAAGTTTTTTAAAACTTTTTCTGTAGATTAAAATCATTCAAATAAAATTCTTATTGGAAAAATGTTCTACTTAAATAAATCGTAAAGTTTTAAATTTTAAAAACGCAAAATAATCCAAAATTGATTGACTTTTTATATAAAAATATTTTTAAACCATGAGTAAGTTTTAAACGGAGAACTTTATTTAAAAATCATCTTAAAAGATTTGATTAAACTTCAAATTTTAAAACTAATCAAAATTTTGCAATTCAGAATTTTTTCTTCCCAACAATTATTTTACCCAGTATTATCCAAAACAAGGCGAAGACACTCCGATTAATCGCCGATTAATCGGCGATTCTTGCGATTTTTGCGATTTCTGCGATTAATCGGCGATTCTTGCGATTCTTGCGATTTTTGCGATTTCTGCGATTAATCGGCGATTCTTGCGATTTCTGCGATTAATCGGCGATTTTGCGATTTTTGCGATTAATCGGCGATTTTGCGATTAATCGCCGATTAATCGGAGTGTCTTCGCCTTGATCCAAAATCATAAATTAACTTTTACAAAAAAACCCCTTGAAATTATAAGTTTTCTGTATCAAAATTAAAAATTGATTTAGAAAAAATTAATTTTTCATGAAATTAAAGTTAAATAAATTTTTATTGCACACCATTAACGCATTTTTCTAATCATAACAAAAAATATTCTTGCCATAAAATTCAAAATTCCGACCAAAACAAAAACAAAAAGCCGACACGAATAAAAATTCTTCACATGTGTTCGTAATCGTTTTTATTTCGTAGCGCATGCCGGCTTTTCTCTATCCGAAGTTTTCTGTTATAAAAGGCAGCGCAATCATCTTATGTGACTTCATAAGTTGTTCATCATTTGTTTCCATCGCTAACAAATTAATTGGACAAGAAAGTTCTTTCTTGAAAAAGATTTTGGTGTAAAAATCTAGTGAAAAATTTTTATTCTTGTGAAAAAAAGTTTTATTGATACATTGTGAAAAATGGTGAGTTGAAACAATTTAAAATTTCAAAAAAAATTTAAAAAATTTATCACAAAGAAGTGAAAATTTCTGGAGTTTTATCATTTTTTAAATATCCACTTACACGTATGGTTCATTCTTCAATATTTCATTTCTTTGCTCTTCTTGCATGAAATGTCTGTCTCCGTGTCTCCTGTGATGATGACTCATATAAAAATTCTCATTTCTTTTTATAATTTTTGTCATTAATATTTTGTTCTCTCGTAATTACTGTGACTAAAGTTAGACTTGTCTATTTTTTGGATTTATTTTTGTATTTTAATTTTTATACTGTCTAATTTAAAAAAAATAATTTTTCTGATCGCAAAGTTTAAGAAATAAAGATTTTAAGGATTAAAAATTGATTTAGTTTTGAGAGTGTTTGCTCCAAAAGAATCAAAATTTTTTTCGTTTTTCAATTGTTTCTACTGAACTATATTTATAAGAGTAGCAATTGACAATACTTTGATCAAATAATAATTTTAATAAAAATATAAATATTATTGAACTATTCAGTTCTACTTGTAAATGAATTGATATTTTTTTAAAACTTTTCTCTATCCCATTGAATTTTCTATCTTGACAAAAATTCTAATTTACTTTCTCCTACTAAAAGCATTTTTAAATTCTTTCTTTNAATCTAACAAAAAAATCAAAAATAAATCAAAAATCTAACAAAAAAATCAAAAATAACAAGAGTTCTAACCCCTTGATTTTTTAAATATCCACTTACACGTATGGTTCATTCTTCAATATTTCATTTCTTTACTCTTCTTGCATCAAATGTCTGTCTCCGTGTCTCCTGTGATGATGACTCATATAAAAATTCTCATTTCTTTTTATAATTTTTGTGATTAGTATTTTGTCTTCTCGTAATTACTGTGACTAAAGTCAGACTTGTCTGTTTTTTGGATTTATTTTTGTATTTTAATTTTTATACTGTCTAATTTAAAAAAAAATAATTTTTCTGATCGCAAAGTTTAAGAAATAAAGCTTTCTAATGACTAAAATTGATTTAGTTTTGAGAGTATTTGCTCCAAAAGAATCACATTTTTTTTCGTTTTTCAATTGTTTCTACTGAACTATATTTATAAGAGTAGCAATTGACAATACTTTGATCAAATAATAATTTTAATAAAAATATAAAAATTATTGAACTATTCAGTTCTACTTGTAAACGAATTGATATTTTTTAAAACTTTTCTCTATCCCATTGAATTTTCTATCTTGACAAAAATTCTAATTTACTTTCTCCTACTAAAAGCATTTTTAAATTCTTTCTTTTTTTCCTATCAATAAAATTAGTTTAAAATATTCAAAGTGGCTTAAAAAGAGCCAATAAATCTTCAAAAATTAGTGTTTAATTTTATTCATAAAAAAGTAGTCATGCAAGTTAAAATGAGCAGCATTTTGTGAAACAATTTAATTATTTGATAAATGTGTATCAAAAGACAATCAACAAAAGCATAAAATTTGCATAATTTTTCTTAATCTTGATTTATTGATAAAAAAGGCAAAATCTTTTATATCTTGTTTTAAATGTGAAATTTATAAATAGTAACGATATTTAAAGATTAAGTTTAGATGTAGAAATAAAAAAATAGAAGTTCATAAAATGATAATTTTTAGAAGTTTGAGATTTTGAAACTAATGATATTAAAAAAAATGTATCTTAAATTTTATTTAAAAATTTCAATTAATATCAATTTCTTAGCTCTTCACTTTCAAAATAAAATTGATTTTATAAAATTCTCATTTTCAAATTATTTGTTTTAAATGACAAAAAATATTTTATTTTTGATTGAGGACAAAATTTGTTCACATTTTATATGTGTTATGAGAAAAAATACAAATAGTAGCGATTGTCGTTGATTTTCTTAAAAAGGCAAAACAAATTAATTTTATAAAATGGCATTTTTTCCATTTATGTTACACATTTTCTTTATCTTAATTATGCATTATTAAGATAAAAATTAATTTGCTAAATAAGATAATTATTTAAAAAAAAGAAAATGTAAATTTACATTTTTTAATAAGTGAATAAAAAATCTGTTATCTAGTTTTGAATAAAAGACAATAGGTATATGTTGCATCAGTTCATATTTTGAGGTAAAAAATAAAATTTTTGATTATGTTTTTTAAAATTTTTCCTTTTTTATTGAAAGTATTTAATGAGATTTTGTTTTACAATAATTGTTTCAATTCAATGCATACCAAAATTTTGTTGTTTTCTGTATAAAAATGGCATAAAAATTAATAATTTTTTCTTAATGAATTTTCTTTGTTACAAAAACTTTTTAATTGATATCTAGAGATAAAAGCAGATTAAACTTTGATTTTTACGATTTAAAGAAAAATAAATTAATAATCACACAATGACATCATTCACATGTGTATCATAAACAAAAAGAAGCAGCGCCGCCAGTCAGCTCAATAGCTGAGAAGAAATAAAAATAATAACAAGAAACAGCAGTTAACAGAAGTGTATTAAACTCACTTTCGCCTTCTTCTTCCTCTCTCTTGCTTATTCGATACATTCATTCACTTTAATACAATTCACTCCACTTGTGTGTGGCACAAGTAAAAAATATTCTAGAATTTTTTCATTGCTATTCATAAAATAATTTATATGCGTTATTCCATAAAAAGAAGTTGAAAAATAGATAAAGAAAAGAATTTTTCTAACGAGAAGATAAAGAAGATCATTTTTGTGCTGATCTTATGATGAAGAAATGCAATTTGAAAGAATAAAAGATTAAGCAAAAGATTTTATTTTGATGTGTTAAATGAAGAGAAGAAACAAAAATTTGGATTGGATGGACTGTGAAGATTTATTGAGTTTTTCAAATTTTTATTTTTCATGAAAATTTAGAAAATTTTTTAATTTTTTCATAAAAATCAAAACTAATGATTTAATTTAAAATATCTTTAAAAAAATTTATAAGACATCACTTAAGCTAATGACATTTTACAACAGCTATCCATTTTATATGATATAATCAGTTACTTACTCTTCCAACACACCAACTTCCCATTTTACCTCTTTTTATCTCACTTCAATTCTGTTTTTTTTTCTACACACTCAATTCCACCATAAAACACAGTCAGTCGACTACTTATTTTGCAAGTACAACACATTTGCGTAATTAATGTGCCAAGCCTTAATAAACCTTTCCCATCCTCTCATTCCTAAAAACATTCGCATACAGTTCTTAATAAATATTTCATGACGACACGAATTTTTTTCACTTTTTCTCGTCTGTTAAGTTAAAATTTCAAATAATTAAACATGTATGTAGAGTGTGCGAGTGAAGCGCAACAAAATGTTTCATTTTTTCGCTCTTTGCTAATGATTAATCCACGTTTGAGAGCTAAAAGATTCTTATTCATTTTTTAATTGTTAATGCCGTTATTTTATAATTGATACCGAACAGCATGAGAGCAAGAAAAGAAAATTTTCTCAATTGATTTTTTATGTGTTTGCTGTGGCTTTTATGCAACATTTTTTTATGATAGTTTTTTGAATAATTAACAACAATTAAAGAGAAATTTTTTATGTATTTTGAATTGATGGATGAAATGAAAATAATTTAAATAATTGTTGCTGGGTGAAGTGTTAAAAAATTGCTACTGGGCATTTTTTATTATGATTGAATTGTTTTAATAAAACGTTTGAATACTTTAAGTAAAATTTGAAGATTTTTAAAGTTTTATTTTTAAAAAATGAAATCTAAAAACTGAAGCTTGCGATAGCTCAAAGCTTTATTTAAACGCTATAAGTTTTATCGAAAATATTTAATGCCAAATGTAGTCAAATTTAACTAGCTCCGTTGTTTATTTTATTTAAATTGTTATGCAAATAAGTTAGTGCAAGTTTTAAAAATTCATCAAAATAAAAAACTTAAGAAATTTTTTTAAATTTCCAGATTTTAATCGAAAAATCAATTTAACTTCATCAAAGAAATTTTAATCCACATTTAAAATTTCTTAAAAATCAAAAAATCGAAAAATTTAAAAATGTTTAATTAATAATCCTAATTTACTTCTTTTCTAAAGCTTGAAACTTTTCATTAATCCTCTTCAATCATTTAATACTATTTTAAGGCAAAAACCTCATATATTTACATACACTCATACATGGTATCAAATCAAGAAAAAAATCATTTTTAGCTCAACGACCTTAATCCACAAAAAACTTTAGTTTTTCAAATTTCCTATAAATTAATTTATGTTTTTAAGTCTTCACCAAAAAAAGCAATCAAAAATCTAAAATTACAAATTTCCGTTCTGCATCGTTGATGAATAGTGAACTGAAGCCATCCCAATAAATGATTCATATTGCTACAAAATGATATCGAATTACAATTTAAAATAAAAAGAAAGAAGTAGAAGACAATAGAGACTGTTCATGCGTGTGTGTTGGTTGAGTCAATTATCTATTGTTTAAAAGTCAACTTATGTCATCATAGTGCAATTAAAGTCTGACTAAATTAACGAGATGATTGAAATTGGAACTGAAGTTTAAATTTAATTAGATTGAAAATGATTTTTAATTGGATTCAGAACTAAAAGATTGTTGGATGAATTGTGGGTTGAAAATTTTATTCTCGCAAAACTTATGTTGAAAATTTTTAAAATATTTTTTAGCCTGAAATAAAATTTTCTTTGAAGTCTTTTAAACTTTATTTTTAATTTAATCAAAATCATTTTTACAAAAAGCATTAAATTAATTGTCTTCCTCTTTACTCATTTGACATAAATTAGTTAGATAGAAAAATACACGCATATCTTAATATGGTCAACAATTTAATTCACTTAAAATGTTCATCCTACTAAATGTCGTAGACTTTTTTGGTCATTTAATTGAAATTTTCTTTTTTGACTAATCTGTCTTCAATATGCGACAGTCAGTGACACAGAAAAAGAAAGAAGAGCAGAAAAAAATTTGAGAACCATAAAGAGTATGAGAAAGAAGAATTTTTTGCGATATTTTTGGTGATCAACTAACTGTAAAAAAATGTTTGATGATTGAATTGCTTTTATTTAAATTTGAGAATTCAGAATGAAATGAATGATGACGAATTTGAATTTCGGATGATTAACCATCTACACGATTCAATGAATTTTTGTGCAAATTTTAGTGCAAAATTAAAATTAAATTATTTTAACGTTCTATTTATTTCAAGGGCTGAAACTTTTGATAACTTAAACAGAGAAATCATTAAAAATCAAAAATTTTATATGAAATTATCGAAATTTCTTTGACAACTTGATGGATTTTTTGATAGGTTCTTTGATTTATTTAAAATTTTTCTCAGAGGATGAAATGTTTTAAAAACTTTGGCACAATTTAAAATCTTAAATTTATTTTATTTTCTTTTTATTGTATGCAAAGTAAAAATATTTAAGAGCTTAAAATTTGATTTATTTGCCAAATATTTCAAAACTATTTCTTTTTCTTTGTTATCTTATCAAATTACCCAAAAAATTCTAACTTCTTTTCATGTCATGTTTCAACTTCACAAAATGTTTTTCATCAACAAAATTCATTCACACGAAGTAATTAAAAATCTTTCATGTGTGATGTGTAAACATTTGTCATCTAGACGACATTCTTGCTTACTTCTTACTATTTTGTATACAATATTTGACTCACATTACATGTAGAAAAATGAATCATATTTCATGCAAAACAAAAAACATATTCTAGCATAAAATGTGTTACAGAAATGCGTAAACAATAACAATAAAATGTACTGATGGATACATATGGATTTTTATGGAAATTTCAATCATCGTTAAAATGCTGTACTCATTAAATTCAAGTCAAACGAGTGAAACATGCAACATTGTTTTCATTGCATTGAAACTCACACAATTATCATGATTTAGTTCACACTTGATAAATTTTTAGCGTAATTTACTGCACTAGATGATGAAAGAAGAAAAAAGAATTTTTGTTCTAGAAAAATTCTTGACACAAATTAGAATTTTCAACCTCGTTAATAAAGTTCTAAATTAATTTTCATAAAGCTTTCTTCTCCTTTCTTTTTAGTAGAAATAAAAATGGCACTTCATAAAATAGGCGTGCTTATTGAGGCTCATATTTTTCATTTCTTATTGCGTTTTCCTTGGTACACATAAAATAATAAAAAACTAAGTTGTTTAATCATAAAATTCTAGCATGAAATGACATACCATGACATGAAAGAATGAAAATTAAATTTTCATGCATAGAAAAAAAGAAGAAAAGAACTGGATTGTTCTTTTGTTATGAAATTTTCTTATTTTCTTCTTGAAATGTCGAGAAATTTAAAAAAATGTTAATCAATATCGACGCCTTGGATGTAGGGGTTCCCGAAATCCCGATCCCGGACGATTTTCGGGATCGGGATCGGGAATCCGGGAAATCCCGATCCCGATATTTTGTCACAAAAATTTTTTAGGAAAAAAAATATTTATCCATTTATTTATTATCAAACGATTTATAGAAGAAAATGTGGTTACTTAGAAAAATTTTTTGGTTTTTGGAGACTAAATAAAGCGATTCAAGAATTTTTAAAAACATATATGTCGTTTCTTTTACTTCAGCTCTAATGCAATCTAGCATGTTATTCATTATTATTATGATTAAAAAGCTCATCTCTTTACTCAATTAGTTGCCTGTAACAATTTTAATTATGAATAAATAACATAGATAAATTTGAAGATTTATTTATTAAAAATCCAAATTTCAAATTTTTGCGCGAAAACAAGTAGAGAAAGAATTACAAAGCCAGACTAGGATACTCGAAAAAAGATCTCAAATGATCGTAAAAATCGCAAAAAATCGCATAATTTTGATTTGGTAAAATTCGCATTTTTCGTTGGAATGAATGATCTAATGTACACAGAAAAGTCTTTTGCCATCCCTTATTATCTTTTTCTACTAGAATATTACAGTTTAAGGCTGTATTTTAGCTAAAATTGTAAATTTCTTTTTGTTTATGTTTCGAAAAATTTTTTTGAAAAATTTCGAAATTTGTAAACAAAGAAATCAATTTAAAATTTTGTTAATTTTAGCTTGATTTATCAATCAATTCTTCATCTAAACGTTTGATAATTGTAAAACATATGATAATAGATGCTAATCTATAGTGAGACAAGTAAGAAAATGTTTTAAAATGCCAAAAAATTAACAAAGATTGAAAGATTGCAAAAGATCGCAAAAAAATTGTAAAAATCGTCTTCCTTAAAATAAAAGAGCCATTTGCTCAATTTTGTTTTGATTTAGTATGGAAAAAAAATACGTTAATTCTGAAATTTGCTCAGATTTTTAAATTTTTGAAGGCCTCTTTATTCGAGGGAAGACGGTAGTTATAAAGCGCTTTATTCGATTACCGTTTATTCAGAGAATTACCCTTAAGCATAATATTGTGGTTTTTTTATAAATAATAAGCAATGAGAAATATATTTTATAAGAAAAATTTAAAAAATTTTTAAGATTCAGCTTTCGGGATTTCCCGATCCCGAAAATTTGTAAAAACGGGATCCCGGGATTTTCGGGATCGGGAAAATCCCGGGATTTCCCGATCCCGATCCCGAAAAAGGAACCCCTACTTGGATGGTCTGAAATTAGAGCGCATTTTTGTCTTTACAGATTGGTTTATTTGGTAACAAAATTTCACATATTTTCAATACTATTTTCTTGGCAACAACTCGTTTGCCTCAAAAACCATTTTTTTATCCTACGTATTCAAAATTTCTTTTCCAATCCTTGCTCGACGTAAGGTGCTAATAATAATAATAATAATTCTTTATTTCTACAAAATGAATTAATAACATATAAATGATAAATGAAATTCTATGATATTAGTCTAGCGACTTTAAAACAGTTACATCTTGATATTATAGCCTTTTGGCCTTCATGGTAGTTAAAAATAAAATCCAATTTGAATGAAAGTGAACTAACTAAAATAGACGATTTTTTTAAAAATGAGAAACTTTAAAAGAAACTAGTACACTGGAAGTGTTTTTGGCGAAACTTCACCAAACAGTAATGTGTTGTGGTTTGAATTTGGATCCAAACTAATCAGCATGAAAATTGTTGTAAACGTCTGTACACTGATTGTTGAGCAGCATGAACTAATTATCTTCATCTTCTTTAGGATGAGGTGCAGGGTACTCTTTATTCTCCCAAAGTTTTATATTATATTCAGCATACATTTCTAAGTATCCACAGTTTGTCAATATTACAAAAATTCCATATTTTCCTTTTGTATTTGAACTCCATAAAACATTATTTTCCAAGCCATAAATATTGAAATCTCCATCTTCTTGCATACATAGCCGTTTACCGCCTGTGTTATCAGTATTTGTAGACCAAAAAAACCTATGCTCTTTTGTGATATAAATTACTAAATTACCATCCATATGCATTCTCATATAAAATTTCCCACCATTTGACTTTATTGCCCAACTTTCATTTAAAAGACATTCATTAATTGCTAGTTTATCTGCAAATATGATCAATAGGATTTTTTTATGAAATAATTAAAAACTTTTATTGTAAAATTTGCTGTTAAACAATGGCGACCTAAATCTAAACTTGATTTACTTTAATACTAATTTTTTGGCTACAAAAACTTTTTCTTTTTCATTTATTGCAAAATTGAAAAATTTTCAAAAACTTTTGATATTTTGTGCCTATTTTTTTTTAATTTTTCAAGAAAAAAATTTTTTGTGGAACACTGTAAGAAATTTTTAAAAATTATTTTCTATTTACCTCCAGGTAAAAAATATAGCTCATTGCCATCTTTATCTTTGGCAGTTTCAATAGTTTGATTTATAATGACCATGCATTTTGCTTTAATAAAAATTGAAATCAAAACGGTAATGACAAAAATTTTTTTCAACAACATTTTTTAAAAATTTATTTTACTTAGAAGTCGTCACTCAAAGAAAACGCTTAAATTGCTATTGAAATTTTTTAAAAATCTTCTTTGCTTTTATATTTAAATAATCTATTTTCTCAGTAGTCTATTTTGTTTATTTTTACCTTATCAGTAGATTTTATGATTTATATTAATATTGACTGTAATTTGTCATTAAAATTTTAAAATTGTACATTGTTTGAAAAAATATGAGTAAAAAGTATTTTTTTTATGTTTTTCTCATCTGTCACAATGAAAAGTACTATTTCTTTGATTTAGTTTAATTTTCTTTTCTAAAATCTAAGCATTATCAACTTTGTGCACCATGGCTATTCTGAATTTCGTCAAATAACGCTCTGAATGATTTAGCTTTTTTAAGCAACAAGTCTCTTTAGAATTTTTGGTTAAATTAATTATTTAAGAGTTCGAGTCCGTCACTAGTGATTTATTAAAACTAAAGTTAGATTAATGAAATTTAAACAAGTGAACAAAAATAAATAGTTAAAAATATTTGATGATGGGATTTTAAACTTTCAATTATTTATTTATTTTTGTTACGAATGTTTTTACAAATTTGAATTTATTTTTAACAGTGTTGATTGATTTCTCTAGAACTACATATTTGTAAAAATTTGTTCAAAATTTTTTAAAGAACCTCAGTTTTCTTATTTTTTAGTTTCCCAAACTTTTTTATCAGCTTTTGTAAACATTTCTAACTTTCCATTATTTTGTAGTTTCACATAAGTTCCATTCAATCCTTTTGTCTTCGAACTCCATATTAAAGTGTTACTGTGTGAGTACATGTTAAAGTCACTATCTGCTTGCATGCATACACGTTTTCCTCCTGTTTTATCAGTATTAGTAGCCCAAATTGGTACTTTTTGATTTGTAGCGTAAATTACCAAATTTCCATTTTTTTCCATTATCAAAAAGAATTCACCATTTGCTGATTTTATTGAAGAATCTTCAACGAGACATTGATCAATAACAAGTTTATCTGTAAATAATAGAAATAAAATTTATTAGAGTGTTCACAATGAATGTAATAACATGAATCTCTAGGTCAATTATCTCAACAGTAAAACTTAAAATTAAATACATTAGCCAAATAGTCTTTAAAATTGTAATCAATAATTTAAATATTTTTTTTTACCTCCGTCTATAAAATCCTTTTTATTAGCATGAATTTTTATGGTATTGGTTTGATTTGTAATGCAATTTGCTTGATTGAAAATTGAAATTAAAACAGTTGTAACAAAAATTTCTTTCAACATTTTAATAAACTTTTAAATTTTGTTTACAAGACGACGCTTTAAGTAAAGACGACTGAGTGTTTTTTAAAAAATTTGACAATTTATGCTGTTTTTATACTAATTTCTTATCAGTAGTGTCTTATGGAAGAAACTTTTATCAGTAGATTTTATGATTTATTAATATTGACTGCAATTTGTTATAAAAATTACTCATTGTTTTAAAAATATATGAATATAAAGTTTTTTATATTTCCCTCATATGTCACAATAAACAATGCTATTACATTGATGCTGCAATCAAACAAACTATAATAGATTATTAATTTTTTTGAAATTCAATTTTTTCCTCTTTTCTAAAAATCTAAGTATTATCAACTAAGTATTTAAATATGGCTATTGTTCTAACCGAACTAATGACATAAATCGCATGTTATTTGTTCACACCTAATTTGAAATATTTCAAAAAAACTATGGGCAATTAAAGACACGTTGCAATTCTCAAATTTCATTTTTTACGCTAAAATTCGTGTAGAAACATAATCAGTGACCCAACATTAGGTTAACATCAACTTTTTGGTGAAGATTCGTATTTTGTGTAATCTTACAACGAACTAAATTTATTTATTCTTCTTTCAAGTAAAAATTCCAAGCTTTTGTATGAAAAATTAAACTTTTATTTATTCTAAAATTTTTAGATTTAAAAAAATATTGAATGATTTTTTTCAAAATTGGAAAGTTATAATTTATGGCTATTAATTTTATTTTCATCATCATCACTTTGGTCTTCATCAGATTCAAGAGATACACTTTCATTTTTATTATCATTTGCACTTTTACAAATCTTATTGATTATTTTTCTCATTTCTATCTAAAAATGTTGATTTACCTAAAACTTGATTAATAAACAAAGTTAGAAGAAAAATTCAATATATATTTTATGATGAGATTCTTTCAAGTTGTTTCAAGTTTTTATTTATTCTCATTAAAATGTTTTTACAAATTTGAAATATGTATTTTCCAGAACTACATATTAAAGGCTTAAAAATGCTCAATATAATTCTGCAAACATTTGTTTCAAAATTTTGTTAAACAACTGTAACTTTCTTATTATTTGGTTTCCCAAACTTTCTTATCAGCTTTTGTAAACATTTCCAAGTTTCCACTATTTTGCAATTTCACATAAATTCCACTTTTTCCCTTTGTTTTTGAACTCCATATTAAATTGTTGCTCTGTGAATAAATATTGAAATCTCCATCTTGCTGCATGCATACACGTTTTCCTCCTAATGTAGCGGTATTAGTTGCCCAAATTGGTACATTTTTAGCTGTTGTGTAGATAACTAAATTTCCATCTGTTTGCATGTTCAAAAAAAATTCACCATTTGCTGATTTCAATGAAAAACCTTCTACAAGACATTGATCTATCGCAAGTTTATCTATTGACAAAAATAATTTAGTTTTCGTAAATCATAAAATTTTCAACTTTTTTACCTCCTTGAATAAAGTTAGTTGTCCCTTCAGCACGTTTATCTTCGGTACTATTTTGATTTGTGTTGCATCTTGCTTGATTTAAAATTGTAATTAAAATAGTTATAGCAAAAATTTGCTTCAACAACATTTTTAATAAATTTTTAGATTTTGTTTAGAAAACGACAACTCAAATAAAGACGTATGAATTGTTTTTAAAACATTTTTGCAATCTGTGCTGCTTTTATACTAATAAAAAGTCTTCTTATCAGTAGTGTATCATAAAAAATTCTTTATTAGTAGATTTAATAATTTATTTATATTGCCTGCAATTTATGATGGAATTTTTAACATTATTTATTGTTTTTTATAATATTAGAAAAAAACTTTTTTTCTGTGACATTGAATAATTTATGTTTTTATAAATTTTCTTTTTTTCTAAATCTGATGGAAAATGCGCTAAAAATCTGGATTTGACTTTAAATAATTAAAAGTATCGAGAGTTTTAAAATTTCATTTGCATTATTTATTGAAAAGCAAATTAATTTTATTGAAAGTTATATTATTATTAAAAGAAGATTTTAAATTTTTTAAAAATTTCTTTTTGGTAATTTAAATACACCACGAGTAGCTCAATAATACTCATTTTTCTAGCATTCACTCAAAGTATTGCTTGCCCAAATAGCTTTTTTAGCTTCTTTTTCATAAGCATAAATAACTAAATTTCCATCATTTTGCAATTTCAAATGTACAAATGGAATATTTTCTCCATAACTTCCTGTTTCATAAATGATTTTATCATTGCAACCATAAATTACTAAATTAGCATCCATTCTAAGAAACGCTCTGCTTTGACATTTTGTACGAGTGTTAGAATGCCATAAAATTGCTCCATTTGATCTTTTACGTAGTATCAAATTTCCATCTCTTTTGAAAATTAAATTAAAACAATCGTTTGGTGAAGTCAACATTTCGCCTTTCTTTATTGATTTCCCAACATGAATTTCATCTAGAATGAAAGAAATTTCATAAAGACAAAACCAAGAACTTCGATAATTTCATTGAATAAAAATCAGATGCTTTCGAAAAACTTCAATATTTTTTAAAAAATAATTTTGATAAATTTTTCTATTTGTGATTAAAATTAAAAATTTTACTTTTATAATCGCTTTCATCGTCTTTATCAACGTCACTTTCATCTTCATAGCTTTCGTTCTCATCAGATTCATCAAATGCGTCTTCGTCTTCACTATCATTTGTACTTCTACCAAATCTTATCAATTCTTTTTCCTCATTTCTATCTAAAAATGTTGATTTGCTTGAAATTTGATTTATAAACAAAGTTAGAAAAAAAAATGCAAAAAATTCTTTTAATTTCATTTTAAAATTTAATACAGTGACTTAAAGAATGTAAATAAATTATGAGATTGGAGTTATGGAATGTGATTTGCTTTTATATTAAAAAAATTATCTGATGAAATTTAAATAGGTAAACACAATAAATACAAATAGGATTTTTCTTATCAATTTGTTTATTGATTAATTTTTATTGTAGGAAAATACAGAATTATTAAATTATTAAAATTATTGTCTTTAATGTCACAATAAAAATGCAAAGTTTAGAAAAAATTTTATGGTTTCAAAAATACTTTTGATTTTCTTAACAAAATTTTTGATTCTTATAAAGCAATTTTTTAACAAATTATTCACTTTCTCTTCTGTTATAGGCCTAAAATATTCATATTTAAACAATTAAAAAGTCACCAATAGTTATTATTTTAATAATTCTCAAAATACTTCAAAAATATAATAAATAAAAACTTTTAAGACAAATCACTGCATTGAAATGAACAATCTCAAAACTCAACAATAAGTTCTAGTTTTGCTTGACCAAATTGCACGATTTGATTGCCAAGCATAAATGACAATATTTCCATCATTTTGAATTCTCAAGCTGCTTCCTTCTTTTTTATCAGTTTTAGAACTCCAAGTTGCTTTATTATCGCAATCATAAACAACAAAATTTCCATCACCTTGCATGCAGGCACGATTTGAACAAGTTTTTGCTGTTTTTGAACTAAATAAAGCTCCTCCTGATTCTCGGTATAAAACTAAATTTCCGTCGCCTTGCATGATTAATTTGAAGCATTTATTTGGTGATGTTATGGATTCTCCTTTTTTGAGACATTGTTCTGGTAAAAGTTTATCTGTGGAAGAAAGAAAATTAGAAAATTTTAAAATAATTACAAATCACCAAAAAATAATACATAAAATTTAGAAATTAAGAAAATTGATTAAAAAAATTTCATTTACCTCCACTATTTCCACCTGCGTCATCTTGATCTTCATCATTATTTTCTTCATTGTTATCATCTTCATGGTTCTCATCATTTTCATCACTTTTATTTTCACTTTGATTATTTTCATCAGATTCTTCACTTTCGTCATTTTCTTCAGCACTTCTTACAAACCTTTTTGATTCGGTTTGAAAATTTTGATGCTTTTCATTATAAATGAGTGATTTTGGTGAAATTTGATTGATACACAATGCGATAAGGAAAATTACAAAAATTTCTTTGAGAAACATTTTTTAGTTAAAATCTTGAATTGAATATTTGCAATTTAAAACAAACTTGTTGGGATTTTGTTAACAATTGAAAATAATTAATAATATAAATTTTACTTATTTTTAAAATTCTTCAAACAATTCTTCTGATCCCCAGTAGATGATTTTTTATTCTTTTATATTCTAAAAATTGCATCAGAAATTGCATTCCTAAGAGCTTCATCATTTATTATTC
The DNA here is from genome assembly GCA_018290095.1 of Polypedilum vanderplanki. NCBI lineage: Eukaryota > Metazoa > Arthropoda > Insecta > Diptera > Chironomidae > Polypedilum > Polypedilum vanderplanki. The sequence continues at coordinate 2,253,891 of CM031382.1, read as the reverse complement.
TTATCAATTTATTGTTATTTAAACTAAGCACCTCATAGGGAAATTCAAGCAAATTCTAAACAATTTTTATTTAACAATGGGAAACTTTGAAAGGTCAGAAAAAAGAAAACTTCCTCTTGTTCTTCACACGCTCTACATTTCCAAAGTTTCTTCTTAGACCAACAGAAAATAACAAGTGAATGAAAAAAAATCTAGAATTGTTTTGTGCCATTGTGTGTCATCATCCAATTTTTTAGCTTCTTTTTATTAATTTTTTTCTATCGCACTAGAATTTAGGGCAAACGAAAAAATTATTTCTATATTTTATTAAAAAGTGGATTGTTTGAATATTACGTGCTATAAAGAGAAGGTAAAATACTTCTATGTTTGAAATTTTAAAATTTATCAAAATTAAACTGGAAAAAAAATTAAAAGAATTTCAGTGTTAAATTTTTATTTCACGTTACATTAAATCTAAACAGTACCCTTTGAATATTTTTTTTGATGGTTTTACGATATCGGTATCAAGTCTTATTAATATTGATGAAAATAAATGTAAGATATGTGATAAATCATGTTACAAAAATTAATTTAATAAAGATGATTCTTTTAAGGCTTATTGAGCATTAATACTAAGGTTAATAAACTTAAATGACTTATTTTATAAGTATAAAAGAATCATGATGAAATTCAATAAATTTTATTTATTTTTTGTTCAAAGTTCTGAAGAATTCACATTAAATTTTATTTCATAATTTCCAATTTTCATTCATACATGTTGCATGTTAATAACATCAAACACTATGTCGCTAAGTCCATATAAAAATAATTATAGTCATTTGCAATTCTCTTTCCTTTCAACCTTTCATTATTTATTGATTCATGAAATTTACCTTCACTATAATTGCTGCTTATGACAAAAAAATCAATGAAAATTGTCTCATGTCTGAATTATTGATTCAATTTTCACCCTGAATTGCTTTTTAAAAGTTTAAAAAGTTCTTTCAACACGTCAGAATGAGCAACAAGTTTCTTATTAAAAGGATAATGATTAAATGAAATTTATTGACATGTCGAGACAGTTGACAAGTGATTAGGACAGTCTAGTATTTAAATTTCATTGGGAATTTTAATAATTTTATGGTTTCATTGTGGCGCTAAAGAATAATGACAAATTTAAAAGAGTTCGGAAAAAACATTTAGTACTTGAAAAAAAATTTTAAATTTTATAATTTTTACAAAAAATCTGTTAAAATTTTCCAAAAGAAACCAAAAAAATAAAAAGTTTTGAATCCTTTTTTTATAATTTGTAATTTATGTTTCAAACTTCCTAAAAAAAATTGGAAAAATTAATAATATTCAATTTTTTAGATTTGTTTTTCAAATAATAAAAAAGCAAAAATTTCAATTCTTATTATATTTTGCAATAATTTCTCACAAAAAAACTTGATTCTCTCAGCCAAAAACCTTCATTCCAACAAAAAAATCCATTATTGATCGTCACATTCTCGAAACTGTGTTAAACTCAAAAGACCTTGACTTGTAGCATGCGCGAAAAAAATCTAACAAGAAGAAAAAAGAATTCCACACCTCGTCACACACTGAATTTTTTTCCTTTTTTGATTCATAGTCAAATCGATTAAGTTCATCGTCCTTTATTTATGCTAATGCAGTCATCATTATGAAAATTATTATTTAGAATATTTCTTAGGGATTAGTAAACTGATCTAAAATGATTTTTATATTTGAAATTTTTTTTAAAAAAATAATCTACACTAATAAGGTCGAACATTTTCCGTTAAATTGCGTGTTTTAGGTTCGTATGTGAAATATGGGTTGAAAGTAAATTATAAAAGGGATTTTACATGCAATAATCGGCTGACTGACTTACTTGCTTGTATATTTGACTACTGTACATTTTACTAAAAGTTAAATGAACTCAAAAAATGACTGGCTTGAACTATGTGTTATTTGTGGGGGTTGAAGATCGCTTTTATCTTGTTTCCATATTTAGCTAGAAGAAAATCGGTCGTAAATTAGAATTTTAGCTAGTCATTTTTTAGTATAATAGTAAAAGAAAATAAAGAAACTTCCGTTGTTTTTGAAAAAAATATCTTAAATGCAAAGTATTTTAAATTTTCTTCACACATTTTGACAAAAATAGTCTACAATAATTAAGTTATATTCATAAACTTACAATCAATCATATTTTTCTACCCTTCATACTTTCTCCATTCAATCAAATTTCTTCAAATTACAAGTGGAAAAAAGTTAATTTTGAGGTCATCAGCCCCTAGTTTTTATTTATAAATCATATAGTGATTTAATCATCAAATTTTATGTTATTTATTCTTATGTATGTACATTTTACTTGTGATATTATTATACATTAACACATGCTATAATATTTACTTTTTATTACATTCTTAATGTGTGTGGTCATTATATCTGAGAGAGAGTTAAAATGAAATGTATGGTGATATAATTAGTACTTGATTGTATTTATTTTGAAATGGAATATTGATGGAATCATAATTGATATAAAAATTTTAAATTCTCTCTAAATAATTTAATATTTTTCATTCGTAAATGTGCAAAAAATTATAAATTTTAATAAATTGTGTGCGGATCACCGATCTCATCAACTTATTTTGAAAATTTTGAAAAAAATATAAGTAAAAGCTTGGCAAAAAATTCGGAAAATTCTGCAAAAACCATTCTATAAAATTTACCAAAAAATTTTGCCACAAATAAATTTGTGGGATAAACAATTCAAAACCAAATATTTTTCTTAATTTTTTCTTTTCTAAATTTGAGAATTTTAAAACTAAATTTCACTAAAACTTTCTTTAAATTCTTCTATTTTCAGCGTGAATGTATTTCAGTCCATATCGGTCAAGCTGGTGTTCAAATTGGCAATGCCTGTTGGGAACTTTACTGTCTTGAACATGGAATTCAGCCAGATGGTCAAATGCCATCAGACAAGACAATTGGAGGTGGTGATGATTCATTTAATACTTTCTTCTCTGAAACTGGAAGTGGCAAGCATGTTCCACGTGCTGTCTTTGTTGACTTGGAACCAACTGTAGTTGATGAAGTTCGTACTGGAACTTATCGTCAACTTTTTCATCCTGAACAATTGATTACTGGCAAAGAAGATGCTGCCAATAATTATGCTCGTGGTCATTATACAATTGGCAAAGAAATTGTCGACATTGTTTTGGATCGCATTCGTAAATTGGCTGATCAATGTACTGGCTTGCAAGGATTTCTTGTTTTCCATTCATTCGGTGGTGGCACTGGATCAGGTTTCACATCACTTTTAATGGAACGTTTGTCAGTTGATTATGGCAAGAAGTCAAAACTTGAATTCTCAATCTATCCAGCACCACAAGTTTCAACTGCTGTTGTTGAGCCTTACAATTCAATTCTCACAACTCATACAACTTTGGAACATTCCGATTGTGCATTCATGGTCGATAATGAAGCCATTTATGACATTTGTCGCCGAAATCTTGACATTGAACGTCCAACTTATACAAATTTGAACCGCTTGATTGGTCAAATTGTTTCATCAATAACTGCATCACTCAGATTCGACGGTGCATTAAATGTCGACTTGACAGAATTCCAAACCAACTTGGTGCCTTATCCACGTATTCATTTCCCATTGGCAACTTATGCACCAGTTATTTCAGCTGAAAAAGCTTATCATGAACAATTGACTGTTGCTGAAATTACAAATGCTTGCTTTGAGCCAGCTAATCAGGTATGAAAATGTTTAAAATAATTTTGGTATATTTTCAATTCGAAGAATACAAAATATTTGAAATTTTCAATGATATTTGATAAGATTTTGATTAAAAATTTCAAAAACTTTTTTGAAAAATTCGTTAAATTTAAAATTTGATTTTTTAGATGGTAAAATGCGATCCACGCCACGGCAAATACATGGCCTGCTGCATGTTGTACAGAGGTGATGTTGTTCCAAAAGATGTCAATGCAGCTATTGCTACAATCAAGACCAAGCGAAGCATTCAATTTGTTGATTGGTGTCCAACTGGTTTCAAAGTCGGCATCAACTATCAGCCACCAACTGTCGTTCCTGGTGGTGATTTGGCTAAAGTTCAACGTGCTGTTTGCATGTTGTCAAATACAACAGCTATTGCTGAAGCTTGGGCTCGTTTGGATCATAAATTTGATTTAATGTATGCCAAGCGTGCTTTTGTCCATTGGTATGTTGGTGAAGGTATGGAAGAAGGCGAATTCTCTGAAGCACGTGAAGATTTGGCTGCTTTGGAGAAAGATTATGAGGAAGTTGGTGTTGATTCAACTGAAGAAGTCGGTGAAGGAGACGAATACTAAAAAAGTGCACTTAATTTTTGTTGTAGATGGAGAACAAAAATCACATTAAAAATTTAATCATTCTTATTCACGTTTTCACACAAAATATAATAATTGTAGTGTCACATGCAGCAGTTGCATTTTAGTGGCCTTAACCAATCTCAACAATTCTTTTTAATGCTTTTGATATGTAACATGTGAAAAAGTTTAATGGAAGAAGTTTTTTAAATTGAAAGAGAATTTTTTTTTTGAAATAAAAATGTTTGCATTTAATTAACATCACTAGAACAAAAGAGTTTTTTTATTTTCAAATTTCAGAATTACGAATCACCCAACTAAGAAAATCTTGCAAGAGAAAGAGCAGAAAATTTTGCTAAATATTTTTGATGAAAATATTTTATCAACTGAGAGACATAAACATTTCGACATAAATACATTATTATCATTACTTTGCATGGGATTTTTAAATTTTCTTACATTTATGAATTTTCCAAAAGAAATTTACATGTACAAAATACTAAAAGGAAATCTTAAATATTAAAAATAAGTAAGTTTTTAGTCATAATGTATTCCTTAAAGTAAAGCATTCTTATTTATTTTTGTGGAATTTAATTTTTCTAAAATATTTCGTTAAGAATGTTTTTGTAATAAAAATTTCGAATATTCCTCGTAGATAAAAATTCAAAAAAATTCTGACCGTTACTATAATTTACTTTTTAGTAAATTCGAATCTATGAAAAAATAACAACAAAACATCTTGGTATTTCGCAAAATATTTCTGAATACGCAAAAAATATAATAATTTTTAAAAAAGCAATCAAGATTAGTAAAAATTTGTAATTTTTAAAACACATTAGACATTTTCAAGTTTTGAAGAGTATTGTGGGAAAAATAAGGTTGGTGGTCTTTGATAAAGACAAAAAAATGAAAAATCTATTAAGGTAAGATTTATTTTAAATAGTTCAAAAAAATTTCTGTTTCCCAATGATTCATGGTCAGCAGGCAGACGTATTTCTGGAAAAATTATGAAAAGAAAATGTGAAAAAATTGCCAGGTGGTTGATTCTTGAAAATATTGGAATTTTTGTATCAATTACCAATCAATTGGGAAATTTTTTTTACATTTTACACATGTAAATTTTATTAAACAAAATATAAATTTTTTTTTTCTTTTAGGTTTTTTATTATTTCATCTTCAATCATCATATGTCTATCAAATTCAATCAATATTACAATAACTTGTGAATACACACCAAATTTCAACCAATCCACAAATACAACAACTTTTTACTGCTTTACTAAAAACGTTAGTATTACTGAAAAGGAAACAAATGTTGTAAAAATCATTGAACTGCAAAATTCAACAACTAAAAGTTTTTCATCATCTAAAGTCACACTTTTTAGCATCAACTCACAAATTGTCAAATATTTTCCACAAAATATTGATAAAATTTTTAAAAATCTTCAAACTTTGACAATTCGCAATTGTGAATTAAAAGAAATTTCACAAAAAGATTTGAAAAATTTCAAAAATTTAAAATTTCTTCAATTAGCGAGAAATAAAATTGTGAAAATTGAGAAAAATTTATTTAAATTTAATCCAAAATTAGAATTGATTGATTTATTTAAAAATCAACTGAAAGTTATTGATGCAGATACTTTTGATGATCTAAAAAATTTAAATACTCTTTTTTTGGTTGATAATAAATGCATAAGTAAACAAGCATTGAGTAATAGAAATGAAGTTTTAAAATTGATTCAAGAAATAAAAATTAATTGTAAATAAAGAAACATTTGAAATAAAAAAACTAAAAACACAATAAATTAACATTTTTTGTAAATTTTTTATTGTCCATAATTTTCTAAACATAGAATCACAATTTTGCATTATTTTCTACTATACTTTTGTTTAAAAAGAAGAGCTTGAAAAAATTTATCAATATTTTATTAAAATTAAATTTTCAACGAATATTTTAACATTTTCAAGTGTGAAATTTTAAAATTTATTCTTTAAATTCGTTTGAAAGTTTATCAAGTTTTTTCATAAATTTCTTCAGTAATTTTAAATTATTTTTAAGAAAATTTTCCAATTTTTGACAAAAATATTCAAAATTTTGAAAAGAATTATCAGATTTTGATAATCCGTAAAAAAAATTTCTAGAATCAAATTTCATATTGAAAATTCCATTTGTCAAAATATTTTTAAAATTTTTTGTAAGTTTAAAAAATTTAAGTATTTCAAAAATTTTGTCAATAAAAGCTTTGTGACTATTGATTGCGGTATGAAAAATTTCGTTCAAATGATCTGTGAAAAGTTTTTCAAAATTAATGACAGAATTTTCGGATTGATCAATTAAAAAAAGAAATTCATAAATATAAGATGGTTTAAAAAATTTCTCTTCATCGTAATTTTGAATATTTTCAATGTTTTCATTAATTTGCAAAATGTTAGAACTATTTCTTAAAATAAAACCAGTATGAACAAACCATTTATCATCATAGAATTTTTTATATATTTCAATTACTTCCGAAATCACGACTATTTCCTTACTATGATTTAAAACAAAATGAAAAAAAGAAAAATTAGAAATTTTCATACAAAACATATCAAATGATTTCATTTCTTCAATTGTTTCAATCCAATCTTTGAAATCATAAATAAAACTATAATCTATTTTAACTGAAATTTGTTTTCCATTGAAATATTTTCTAAATAATTCTGCTAATTTTTCATCATCCTTCATTGAATTTCCATATATCAAAAATTGCCGATAAATGATAACTTCTTGCATTTTTTTATAATCAAAATTGAAATATTCTTCAAACTTATGAAATAAATAAAGAAAATTTTCAATAATTTTTACATTTACTTGAATTTTTTTGAAATTTTTTACTAACATATCAAATTTGTTCCAATTTTCTAAATCACTAAGGTCTCCTGTTTTGATAAATTTTGTTACCAATTTGAAATAAAAATCTATAAACGATTTGCTTCTTAAATTGAAAATGTTAAATTCTTTAAAATATTCTTCTAAAAATCTTTTCGCTTCTTCTACTGAGAAAGAGTCAACATTAAAAATGAAATCAAAAACTTGATAAATTTGTTTAAATTTCATAGAAATGTCATCATAATTTTCCCAAAAATAAAAATTTTCTTTAATATTTTCAAAACCTTCAGTCAAAAAATCTTTTCTTTCAATTTTTTCAATTTCTTCATTGTCAGTCAAATTTAATTTTTTAATATCCAAATTTTTCTTTAACCCTAAGAATCGATGCCAATTTGGAAATGGAGAATTTTTCAAAATATCAAAAAGTTCATAGAAAGTAAATAAATAAAAAGGAAAAAATTCTTTTTGATTTTCAAATAAAATTGATTCGTCATTTTTAACAATCATTAACGCATTAAAAAGTCTTTCATTGTAATTTGATTTTTTTATGAGTTTTGAAAATATTGAGGAATAAATTCTATTACAATCTTCATCTTGTGACATTCTTGAAATTACTTTTTGAGCTTTTTCTGTTTCCAAAAATTTTAAAAAATTTTCACCAACTTTTAATTCTTGTACTTGAGATGATAAAAATTCATACAAAAAATTTAAAATGTTTTCAGGAACATAAAGATCAAAATTTTTGAAAAACAACACGGCAAATTTCATTCTTAATTTTATTTCTTCATTCGTCAGCATGTCATCATCTTCTAATGCTTCTTGAATTGTTTCAATGATAAATTTTGAAACGAAAAATTCAGCAAAAGTTTGATGTGAAAAATCAGGAAATTCTTTGTCTGTATTCCAATTATCAACAATTAAAAAACCAGATCGTGAAATTGCTTCTACTGACCATTTTGATTTTTCACGATTCAATTTTTTAAACAATTGAAATTGATCAAATTTAACATATTCTTCTTGATAAGCATCAAAATCACTTTCAGATTCTAAAAAACCTTGACTAAAAAGATCTTCAAATTTCTCACCATAAACAAGTTTCATTGCATAAATTTGATGAACTTCCCACAAATTAATTTTTGATTCAACATTACTGTCTCGATTTGCAATTGTTCCTTTCTCAGTTAAAATTTCTTTCTTTAATTCTATCATTGCTTCATATAATTCAAATTTTGTATTAAAATCTTTCAATTTCCCGAATGAATAAAGTTCAACAACCATTTTTATCATCAATGGATTAATTTCTTTTTGATATAATTTGCTATTCGAAATCAATCTTAAATATTTTTCACTTTCCTGATTATCAATTGTAAGATTATTTAAATTAAAGTTGTATTTTATCAAATCTTTTGCTTGTTTTTCATTAAATGGCAATAATTTATAAGCTTTAGAATTTAAAACAGTTTTCAATTCTTCAATATGCTGTGGTCTTGTTGCAATCCAATGTTGATTTTTTGTTAGTTCTTTTATGACTGTGACGAAGTTTAAGAAAAAATCTTTATAGTTTGGAGCAATTTCATCAACTCCATCAAGCAACAAAACTACTTGACCATTTTTAAAATGATTTTCAAAAACTTTTGACTCAAAACTCAAGGAAATTGAGAAAATTTCTTTTAGAATATTAATGAGCGTTTCTGTTGAAATTTCTTGAATATTTTCATATTTTTTATAAATTCCAATGTGTCGTTTCAAATCAACAAATTCAACCCAATTCTGTGGCATTTCTTTTTTAATTTTTAGTGCTAAATTTTTCATAGTTGTTGATTTTCCAGCACCAGCATGATCAGATAACAAAAATATTTTTGATTCTTTAACTTCTTTTAAAATTGATTCAAAATTTCTTTTAAGTTTTATAGCATTGTCTGTCATTTCATCATTTTCATCCCAAATATTATTTTCATAATTAAAATCAATGAAATTTCTTTCAATAAAAAAATCAGTGTTTTTAGGTTTCTTGCCTATTTTAATTTGACTTTCATTTTTCAATAATCCTCGAATGAGTTCAGAATTTAAAATTAAAAGAAAATTTTCAGTTTCATTTTTAAGAAGTTCATTGACTTTAATTGGAAAACCTTGAAAATCAATTGCAGCATTTTCAGTTTTTGCTTTCAATTTTTCTGTCATATTTTCATAAGTCAAATAAATTTTGTCCTCTAAAATTCCCCTAAGTTCTAAATTTTTCATTTCAAATAAATTTTTAATCTGATCAGGTTGTAAAATTTCAAAAATTTCATTAGATTCATTTTTGCCATAAATCTCAAAAAATTTTAAATCAGTTCCTCGAAAATTGACACTTCCATTTAAAACCTTTTCTTTCTCAATTTCATTTAAATCTTTCCATTCAAAAGATTTTTTGTAAACCAGAAAATAAACAAGAATTGCAACAAGACTCAAGGAAATAGAAACAAAAATCAAAAGTTTTTTTAAAAATGAAATTTTCATTTTATCCGCATGTTTTTCTTTTTCAGCTTTCTTTTTTAATTTTTCTAATTCAGTGTCAAGTTTTGGAATAATTTTTGACTCATAAAAATTAAAAAGTGAAACAAACTCACCTTTGACTTTCTCTAATTTAGCTGAACTTTCGATATAAAAAGCATAAAAATGAGGAACTCGAACAATCAATTCGGCATGATGATCTTCTTCATCGTATAATTCATAAACACATTTAACAATATTATCAATGTCTTTTTTAGACTTGTACAATTCAGAAATCTCTTCAAATTCTTTCTCTGTTTCTTCATCATCTTGTTTATAAGGTTTTGCATCATTTCCGAAGATCGTATACAAAATAAAATGACAAAGCTCATGAGCGATTGTAGCAAGAACTTCATTGGTTGTTTTAGGGTTCAACAGTTGTTTTGCACCAATTAAAAGTCGTCCACTGTGTATATAAAATAGACCATGAGTGTTCCTGTCTTTAGATGGATCAAGATATTGAACTGAATTGCGATTGAAATCAAAAACTATGTTAAAATTTTGAAGCATTGCAGCAACCTTAAGTAAAATTGAGATTACAGGGAAATTGTTGAGTGTTCTGAATGCTTTTGAGACCAAATTGAGTTTGTCTTGAATGTCTAAATTGTCGTAACCAAAAGAAATTTTTGTCATAAGAACAGTCAAGTGTTTTTCCTCAGGAATATTTTTCTTGTGCTTAAAGTTTATTTCACGAAGTGTGTTCTTTTCTTCATCTGTGAAATGGTTTGTCGCATCATCAATGTCCTCATAGATTGAAAAGTAAATATTTTGGGTCAATAGTAATTCATAAACATCAAACATTTTGTGTCCTGTTGCCATTAACAAGGCTGAAAGATTTTTAGAACTGTAAAAATACCTCAAATTTGGATGTTCTATTAACATTTGCTTGATTTCTTCAATTTCATTGTTTAAAATATGTTGATGAAATTTTTCGCTCATTTCTGCAAATTCTTTGATTTCATTTGAACAATTTTCGACATTAAAGTTGAAAGGAAACATTGAATTTACCTTAAGAAGCATCAAAACTGTCTCAAAATGTTGGTTACCATAAGCTATATCGATAGGACAATGTCGTTGGTCATTCATAGAATTCACATCAAAATTAATTTTAATTAAAATTTGAGCAATTTTTGAATTTCCAGTTTGACATGCATGAAAGAGAAGATTTGTGTCATTTGAGTCAATTAATGATGTCAATGGTACATTAAGATGATTGATTTTGTTAATATTTGAAATACCTTGAAAAACATTTGATTAGAAAAAATTAAAACTAAGTAAAATTTTTATTTTTACCTGATCGATTTTCTGTCAACGTTTTCTGAAGAAAATCAAACAAAAATTTGCAAAGATTTTTCAAATTTTCCTTCGTGATGTTGTCCAAAATGTAAAGAATGAAAATTTCCTCATCGAATTTCCAAATGATACAAAATTTTCCATCAGAATTTGATTGAATTGCAACAATTTGATGATCAAATAGATTTGGTTTCAGTTCTTCCAAATCATATTGCCAAATTTCTCTTAAATTTTCTTCAATTTTCAAAATAAAATTTGAATTGTTGTTTTCATTTTCAATGAAATTTATTGCATTTTGCATGGTAGAAAAACTGTTAATGTCATCTACTGTCAATAAAGGCAATTGGTTTTCATTATTTTGATTTTCATTAGCACCAAGTTCGACTAAGTTTAAAATTATAAAATGATCACAAGTTAATTTTGATTTATTACTTTTTTTGGTTTTAATATTTTACTTACGATCATCGTTTTCGTTTGGAGAATTTTTAAAAAATCTTGAAATTCTTTCGGATGAAAACATTTTTTTAAAAAATAAACCTTGAAAAATAAAAAAAAAGAAGTTAAAATATTGAAAGTTAGACGAATTTTGAAGGCTTACGCATTTCGTTCAAAAATTACATACGCTTTTTCGGTTGAAATCCAATGAACAATTGAACTCAAATTCTCGTAAAAAAAGAGTCTTAAAAGTTAACCCCGAAGTTATCAAGATTAAAATTTTATTTTCTTTCATTTGGCGAAAAACTCTATTTAAAGAACGATCAAAAATTTTGGCCAAAATGTAGCATGTATTTTTCTAGGCTTGAATCATTTATTTTTTAAAACAAATATCACCCAATCTGTAAATAATAAGTTTTTTATGTAGATATGTATGGAAAAGTATGGCATATGTATAAATTCAGGGCAAACAATATCTACAAGATTACGGAAAAGCTTAAAGAATCTACTGAACTGCCCAAAAGATTCCAAATTAATTAATCATGAATCATAATTTTCATAAACAAATGAAATGAAGCATTCATAACAGTGAATACTTTTTTTATATTAATTACAAAGACAAAAACATATGTTATCTCAATGAAATTTGTCTTAAGTAAGAAATATCAGGTTGTTCGGAAAAAAATTACTCACTTTTTACTCACTATGTTCATGCATCGATTTCTCAAAATCTATTTGCCCAATTGACAAACGGTTAAAAGTATGATATTTTGTATAATAACTAGCAGTTTTTAAATAGATTTGAATTCAATATCATTTCGTTTTCAAATTTATATTTGATTTCAAAAACTTGCACAAAAATATGAATTTTTTTACTCAAAAGTTCACGATCATTTTTCTTCATTATTTTACATCGGTAAAAATTCTCTTGTGCTTTTTAAATTAACTATGTTTCAAGCTCTTTAAAGAACTGAAGACAGATTCTTAATATCTTTCGTAGTTAAAGAGTTATGAGCGACCAAATTCATAGACACAAAAATCTTGGCTTTTTTAAAAAATAATTATTTCTCGATAACTACTTGACCAATTAAAAAGATTTATACACCAATCGATCCGTCTTAAAATGTGCTTTTTAGCAACAAACAATGCATCTCATTTCAAGTTTCCATCAATTTTCATACATTTTCAAAATTATTTTGTTTACAAATGGCGAAAATGTAAACAAACAAATTTTGTCAATTTCCATTCGTTCATATCTTTTTAAATACATTATTTCTAGCTCAAATTGATGTTTTAATTGTTGAGTTTTAATGTGTTCTTTTTATTAAAAGCTGAGTTTGAGCTAGAAATAATGTATTTAAAAAGATATGAATGAATGAAAATTGACAAAATTTGTTTGTTTACATTTTCGCCATTTGTAAACAAAAGAATTTTGAAAATGATATGAAAATTGATGGAAACTTGAAATGAGATGCATTGTTTGTTGCTAAAAAGCACATTTTAAGACGGATCGATTGGTGTATAAATCTTTTTAATTGGTCAAGTACTTATCGAGAAATAATTATTTTTAAAAAAGCCAAGATTTTTGTGTCTATGAATTTGGTCGCTCATAACTCTTTTAACTACGAAAGATATTAAGAATCTGTCTTCAGTTCTTTAAAGAGCTTGAAACATAGTTAATTTAAAAAGCACAAGAGAATTTTTACTGAAGTGTAATAATGAAGAAAAATCCTCGTAAACTTTTGAGTAAAAAAATTCATATTTTGTGCAAGTTTTTGAAATCAAATATAAATTTGAAAACGAATGATATTGAATCCCAAATCTATCTCTTAAAAACTGCTAGTTAATATACAAAATATCATACTTTTCACCGTTTTTCAATTCGGCAAATAGATTTTGAGAAATCGATCCATGAACATAGAGAGTAAAAAGTGAGTAATTTTTTTCCGAACAACCTGATATTCCAAGCCTAGACGAGAAATCTGTTACATTTCGAGAGAAATTTTTGCTTAAACTTTAAATAAAGTTTTAACCGAATGAAAAAAATAAAATTATGTCTTGATAGTTTCGAAGTTTAGCTTTTATGACCCTTCTTTTTTTAAAACATTTCGAGTGGAATTGTCCATCACAGAGCATCTATAATGATTTCATTTTGCTCTTATAGAAATTTTCGAAATTTTAAATACTTATGAAAAAGATTACTTTTAATTGGCTCAAATTTTAACAGAAGTGATAAAATTTCAGTTTAAATTTTTGAACATTTTTTTTAAATTAAAAACGTGCTAATAGAGTTATTTAATTAACCATATGAAGAGAATCACAGGGAAATTATCGATAATAAAATTATTTAATTAAAATTCATGAGGTTCTTCATAATTTTGATATTAGAATAAATGACAAATATGTTGCGTAATGATAAATAATTTATGAATAATATGTGATGATTTATTGAATACTCATAATAAAATTCAATTTTTATTACTCACTTTTTATATTACTTTATTTGATAATTTCTAAAGATTTTTATTTTAAAAAAAAATTTTAATTTTAAAAGATATGAAAAACCAAATATTTAATAATTTTTATAAATTAATTTTAAATAAATGAATAGTTATCCATTAAATGATTAATATAAAATAGTTATCAATTTTTTAATTCAGTCTTTTATTCAAAATTATCGAGACAAATATTTAATAAAAATATTATTTTATATGTTAATTTATAGAAAGTTTATTTAATGGACGAAATCCTTAGAAATAAATGAAGAAAATACTAAAATATTAGCTTTTTTGTATGCTTATCTATATGGATAATTGTTTGAAATAGAGAATGAAAATAAAAAAAGTCGGAAATTATTTTTACCTGGATATTAAAAAGAAGTTTTTGCCCTTAATTTTTATATCTTTACAGCAATTTTACACCAAACTATTAAAATTTTATTTTTAGATAGATTTTATCACAAATCATCCAAACTCTTCAAAAGCTAAACACAAAATAAAATAAAAAAGAAAAATTTTATGAAAATAAAACGAAGCTTTTCATTTGAATCTTTTACAAACGTTACGAAGTTTCTAACTAAAACCAAACTGAAAAAGACAAAACGAAATGTGAAATTTTTATTGATAATTTTTTTATTTTTAAATCATTATAACAATCTGAAAATAGAAAGTTTCTCTTTATAATATAAAAATTTTTTTACAGCATTAATACAAAGAAATTGAAAAAGTTTTCTCGATATAAATCCATAACCTATTCATTATAAGAATTTTTTAAATTTTAGGTCTCTAATAAAGCAATGGTAATAAGTAATAAGTCCACCTGTATTTGTTTGTGGACCTAATTCTTCTACAGAAAAGTAATAATTATGTAGACTTATTTTCCCTCAATAGGATAAAGAATTTCAAAACGTTTTTTTATTGGACTTAATGCTCCTTTTATGAAGATTACGTTCACAAAGAAATATTCATAGACTTATTCCCATTTTAAGAAATCATTTTTCAAGTCAAGTTAAGAAAAAATTAGGATTTTTTTTTTAAATTTAAGATTTAAGAATACAGTTTTAATTTAGATTTTAAATATTAAGATTAAACTACCAAATCACAAATAAATCAAGTTTAGCATATTTGAACGATTAAATAATTTAGAAAGATAAAAGGTAAACACTTTTCTCTTTTGGATGAAATTTTAATAACTTTCATCGTTTTAATTCCTTAAAAAATATAAAAAACTAATGCTATTAAAACTTTAACCTTAAACACTTACGATAAACACTAGCCGAGAAGAGCACATTTTTCCTTCCCCACAATGGTATTTCTCTTTTTTTTAGCAATCAGAAGCAAAAAAAAAAAAGTTTGATCCCTATTCATCTACTGCAACTGCAAACCTTTGAAAGTCTGACAAAGTTAGCTAATCGTTCAAAAATGTGAAACTTATTTTATTTGTGATTAAGCAGTCATAAATCTTGATATTAGCAAATTTTACTAACAATTATTGATTTAACAAGAGTTTCTGTTTTAAAAGCGATCACTCTATGTCCGAGAAAAACTGACCCGCTTGTTTGTGAACGACCTACAGCTCACAGGTTAAATTTTATTGTAAATTATTTCACCCAAATTAGAAACATAAATAGAGAAAAACGTAAAATTGAAGTTTTGAAATTCATTCCAGAAATGGAAATAAAGAAACATTTGTGTAGGATTTTATTTTATAAAATTCAGTTTTTTTAAAAATAACTTATCAAACATTCGATCTCCGTCATTGAAATTGAGACTTCAAAATGTAAATAATTTCTCATATTTACTTTTCTTTAACGAATATTTTAAATTTTCTTCTTCTTAGCGCTTAACGATTTTTATTTTCAAAAATAAGAGACTCATGTGTTTGGCTAACAAAAAATAATTTTTATGGTGAAATTCAACTAAATAAAATTTATTTTGAAGTTTGTCGACTAGTAAAGCAAATTTAAATATTTAAAGTGATAAAATTAAAGTTAAAGTGAATGATTTATAAATAAAATAATCAGTAGATGATATTTTATGGTAAGAAATGGAAAATTTTTAAAATATTGAAGGAATTATTGCATGACTGCTAAAAATTGTTAAAGAATTAAAATATTATATAGTAAATATGAATTTTTCATGTTTTAAAATTAAATTTAATAAAGGGAATTTTAAAAACAAAAAAATTCTTTCACCAAAATTCATTATGAATCATCGGTGAAAAAATTTTATTGCGATAAGAAATTTTTAAATTTTTCAAGTTCGTTGAATTAATTTGGTCATGAGCAGTTTTCTATTTTGAGTGTTGTAAATTTAAGAGAAGAGAAAAGATTCAAAATTTAACAAATATTAGTCATGTTTTAGGAAAATATTCAAACTAATAAATTGTATAAATTTCTAAAATTTTCTAACATAATAAATAACTACTTTATTTTAGATTCACTATGGATATAACAAATTCATCAATATCGTCCATTACTGTTGAATATAACGATCAAAATGTAAATTTTATTCAAAATCAAATTCCAAACAACAAAATCAATTCTTTTGAAATTTCAAAATGTCCTTCAACTGATGAAGCTTTTAAAATCATTTCAAATGATTCATTTCGATCAACAATTTTGCAAAAATTTCCATCTTTAATTGCTTTGAGAATAAAAATTGAGAACAATTTAGAAAAAATTGAAGTAAGAAAAACTGAATTTCAAGAATTATCAAAATTTTTACTTTCATTTGAATCAATGACAGAAAATCAAATTGTTGTATTTTTCAAAAATGAAGGATCAGAAGAATTTTTCAAACTTTCACTGTTAAATAATAATGTGCCAACCTTAGTGAAATATTTTGCTATAAATTTCATGATAGAAGCATTGAATAATAAAAATGATAAAATTCTTTTCTGCAGCAATCAAAAGTTTGATTTATCAACTCTTATAAACAATAGCTATAGAAATCTGTTAATTGAAGCTGTTCATAAAAATGACTTGAAACTTGTGCAAGAAATTTTAAAGCTACCAATTGATGTAAATTGGAAAATATACAAAGAAGTAAAAGGAAAAGTAGATTTTGATTTAGCAATCGACATTGCTTGGAGTAGAAGAAATTTTCAAATTGTCTATGAACTTTTAAATGCAAATTCAATGTATCCAAAAGATTTCAAAGAAGAAGAAAAAGAAGAAGCTTTTGATGACATTAAAAATTTCTATGAAATCAGTAAAGACATGTTTGAAGCAATCCAAAGTAATAATAAAGACAAAGTGCTAAAAGTTCTAGAGAAAAAACCATACTTGCGATATTTTTTCAATAAATCAAACACTAGTGCAATAAAATTTGCAGTTCGTGAAAAAACTTTTGAAATTTACCAAATTTTGTGTGAACACAATGTTACTTATGGACCTGATGAGCCTTTTAAAGAGATATGCGACCCTGATTTCTTGAAACAAATATCTAATTATAATTCATCAATAGCGAAATCATTACCAGAATATCATATCATGGTGCTTTTATCAAAATCAGTTTTATCACAAAATGATGTAAATTTTCATGAAAGATTGAATTCAATCAAAAATGCTTTTAAAAGTCTCAATTTAATACTAGAAATTAAACCAGTTCTTCAAATATTAGCATTTGATAAAAAGACAAAGTTCATTTTTGATTTCACACAAAATTCAATTGTCTACATGAATCCAGCTCTTAGGGAATTAACAAAAGCTGCTTATATACCTGACAAGCATCATATACAAATTGCAGCTAAAATGCTTTTAGAAGATGAAACAAAAAATGAAACGCAAGCTTCACTTGCACATGAATGTTATCACTTTGGTTTTGATTTAGTTTTTATGAATGAACGATTGCCATATGAAAATGGTGATGAAAAAAATCAGAAGAAATTTCAGAATTTGATTGAAGAATGTAAAAATTTGCAAGCTTCTGAACCAATTATCAAGGAAATTTTTGAAATTTATAAAAGTCCTGCTTTTGGGAGAGAATTAGCTGTAAGAGTTCCACATATGTTGGCATTTTATCAAAATAACCCAGAAAAAATTAAAGAACTAAAAAAAATTTTTAAAAATCTTTTTGATTATCATGAAAAAAATGTCATGCCAGAAATAAAAGCTGCTGTAGAATTTTATAAAAAATTTGCTGATGAATCAAATGAAATTAATTTTAAAGACCTTACAAAACCACTTAAAGCAGCAGTCAAGCATTCATTTGTTGACTTTCAAGAAAAAAGCTTAAAAATTTTAGAAGTTTTTGATGACCAAATGCTAGAAAATTTGTCATCTAAACAAATCAAGAAAATTTTAGATGGACAAAAATTGAAGATCGGAAAGAATTTAGAAAATATTCAAAATACTTTTTATAAGTTAAGAAAATTCATCAACACAGAATTCAAAGGTGAAATTTTAGAATATAAAAAAGAAGAACAAAAATATAAAGTAACAGGTTTGGCAAAAGAAAACACAAAAAATATTGATGAAATAATAGCAGAAGTTGAATCTTCGAAAATTTTCATTTTACCTGATGCTGCTGGTGCTGGAAAATCTACAACGATGAAATTTCTTGCATGGAAAATTAAAGAAAAGAATTGGATTTCAGTTATTGATTTAAAACGACATCTAAAAATTTATGAAACATATAAAAATTCCTTTTTAAAAAGCAACCCAACAAAAAAAGAAGATGAAAATATAATTTTAAAAATTCTACTTGAAATTTTATCAATTTCTGATGATTTTGAAATTTTATTTTTTTCTCATTTATTTACAAATGGACGAGTCATTTTATTCTTTGATGGCGTTGATGAAATAGCACCAAAATATGAAAATTTTTTCATTAATTTAATCATCAATATTAAAAAGCTTACAAATATACAACAATGGATTGCTACAAGACCACAACATGAGAAAGATATTAAAGAAAAAGTTGAACATGGAATAGCTTACAAATTTCTTCCATTTGACAGTAAAGAAGTTAACTTATTTATAACCAAATATATGAGATTTAAAAATATCAATTTAGATCTAAAATCAATTGAAACTGTAATTGAAAATCTTAAAATTTATGAAAATGTTTTGATGCTGACAATGATTATTGAATTACAAATTGCTGGGAAATTACCGATTGAAAATATCAATCAATATTCACTTTATGAAGCCATGGTAGAAATGAAAATTGATATTGTGGCAGATAAAGGTTCTCTTGTCAATCGTGATGCCTATACTGTTTCAAAAATGACACTTTGGGAAATTCATCAAATTTATGCATTCAAACTTTTATTTGAAGGTGAAAAATTTGAAAATTTTTATAGTAACAAAATTTTGAAATCGCAAAATTTTCACTATTCGGATGATGAAAATGAAAAAGAAAGTAAATTCGTAAAATTTGAAAATTTTCAAATGTTTAAAAAATGGAGTCGAGAAAAGTCAAAATGGACACCAGATAAAATTTCTCGATGTGGATTTTTAACAGTTATTGGTTGGAATGGTGACAATGAGTTTCCCGAATTCAATCATCGAACTTATGCTGAATTTTTTGTTGCAAAATTCATTGTTGAAGACATCGCTGAAGCAATTGGGCTTGTTGATGAATTAAGTGAGTTAGAATTTGAAAATCGAATGAAATTGGCATTTTTTATGATAAAAGACTATTTTATAAAATCAAGTGAAAGTCATTTTATCGTTCAAGATTTTATTGTTGATTATTTGAAACATCAAAGACCAAATATAAATTTTAGTAGCAAATTTTATGACTTTTTAGAAAAATCAGAAACAAGAAATTATATAAAATGTTTAAATGATGGTTTTGGTAAAGTTGGTTTTAATATCTACAAATTTTACATTTTTGTATCAAAATTTAATGAAATTTCGAACTCAAATTCCAAAATCATCAAAAAATTTACATTTATTGATGAAAATCGATCAAAACTTTTTGTATGTGCTTTAAATGAGCTTTACGATTGTTTTTTATTATGTACGTTTATGTTCGGCTTATTTAAAAATTCTAATTTAAATAATTGGCATAAGTTTACTACTTTTGGTCATAATTTACAAATAGAAGAATTAAAATTGCCAACAAATGAAGAACTTGAAAATATAACACAAAAATTTTTAACAACACAAGAAATTTTTGATAACGAAAATGATAAAATTTATGAAAATTTGAGATGGAGTGAAAAAGAAAAGTTAGAAGTTTTAAAGCAATTTTATCAATTTTTTTGCTTCATTGCGGCTGTTGATGATTTTAGTTTAAGTCAAATTCAAAGACTTTTAAAAAACTTTAGTGAAAATTTTTCTGTTTGGATTTTAAGAAGTCAAAATTTGGCAACAAAACTTTTTGAAATTGCTACAAAATATTTTTATAATGACAAAGTTTCATTTGCACGAATTTTAAATGAGATTGTAAATTTTGCATTTTTAATTTTACGTGAGCACAAATCTCTTAAATTTGGATCAAAATTCATTGAATATTTTGAAGACTATTATGAAAATATTAAGAAATTTCTTCAAAATGAGCGTGAAGTTTTGCAAATTGTTTTTTGCGAACACCATTTGCTTTGTTTTGTAATTTTGACAAAATCAAAAAGAATAATTCAAATGTACAAAAATTATCAGGATCAAAATATAAAATTTTTTACATCTTTGATCAATTCTTTTTATGTTATTCCAACTGATTTTGATAAAAACATTGCATTGATAAATTTCAATGAATTTTGTGCTGAAATATCTGGTTTTGACAATATATTTCAATTTTTCTTTAATTGTGCTGATTTAGAAAGCATTTTTGGTTTTATTGATGCTTTTAGAAAAACTTTTGATGATTGGCAAAGAAAAACTGGTTATAGTCCAAAGAGTTTTAATTTAAGTTTAATGATAATCCCAACTAAAAAAGAATTGGAAGAAATTGCAAATGAACTTTATTCAACAGATTACACAAGCAGATTTGATTTTGAAAATTTAATTCTTCTTTGGTCAATTATTGAAACTTTTAATATTCCAAAAGTTCATTTGGATAATTTTAATAGCAAACATTCAGAAAAATGTTTAGAGTTTGCAACTAAATTTAAAAATGACTTAAATTCAACCAGAATAACAAATCAAATAACTTTAGTTAAATGTCGTAATTTATGTAATAAATATTTACCACAAACAACAGGAAATTGTATTTTGTCCTAAAAGTAATATAAATATATTTTTTATTTATAAAATTTAAAATTAACATAAAAAGAAAATACCAAAAAAAGTTTTTTAATTAAAGAATTTTTTATTTTCTATATTTTTTAATTATTATTTTAAATACTTCGTATTTTATTTTTTTTGATATTTTTATAATTTTAATTTTATAATTAATATTTCACTTAAACTACAATCTAAAGGTTTATTTCTTATCAACATTTTAATTACTTTTTTAATACTTTTTAGTAAATTTTTATCAATTATTATTTTTGATCATTTTTTTTCTTATTTTCTTCTAAAATTCAAATTTAAAAATAAATTTTTTGAGAATCAAATTTTGAGAAGTATAAATTTTTTAAAAAAAGTTTTAATTTAAATTTTGAGGTTCAATGAAAAATGTGTTTGAAAATGAAATACTAAACATATAATTAAGTTATATTATTGAAATTCAGCAAATTTTAAAATAAAATGCTATGGATTTTTATAAAATTTTATTTTTGTCAAAGTGTATTATTGTAATGGAGAAAATATTTTTTAAAAAACCTAGCGATGATAAATTTTTAAAAGTTTTCTAAAAAGTTATAAATTTTTTGAGATTTTAATAAGAAAAAGTTCAATTTTTACTAATTTTTGGAATTAGAATTAAAATTTATGCATTAGTAGAAGAAAAAATGTTTGTTAATCAAAATTTAAATTTTGCATTTTTGTAAATCAAAAAAAAGTTTAATAAAATTACAAAGTTAGAAAAATTATAAAATTCTTAAATTTTTTTTTACAAAAAATTCTAAAAGGTAAACATTAAACATTTTTCTTATTACATTTTACGATTATAGTTTTAAATACTTTTTAATAATTTTTTACAATGATAATTTTTTTCCGAAAACATCGAGAGTGAAAATTCTTAAATTTCTTTATTTCGTGAATGTTGATAAAGAACTAAAATTGATTTTTTTATCACTATTTAATTAAAATATTTATGGATATCATTTTTATAGTCGATGAGACAAAGATACAGAAGTTTTTATTTTTTTTAATTTTCACATAAATTATTCTATTTACAACAATTCTTTTTATTTACATCAAATACTTGTCATAAATACTTTGATTAAGTGAAAATTTCTACTTAACAAATTTTATTTTATTTTTACAAAAAATTTCTAGATCTAAAAATTTTTTTCATTTTTGATATGGCAAGAAATTTCAACATAAATTTGCTATTTTCTAATTTTTACTCAAATCTTCAACTTCATCTTCCATTTTTTCATCTTCTTCATCACCATAATTGCTTACAACTTCATGTTTCACGAGATTTTCTGCATGATGATTTTGCTGCTGTTGATATGATGGTGATTCATCTGGATTTTCATTCTCAACATTTCGTGATTGATAAAAACGATCTTTAAGACTTCTTGCTTTACGACGACTGTGATCAAATGAATTGTATGGATTCATCATATCTATATGGGTGTCAAGCTTTTCATGAGAGCTAAAAAGAATAAAAGTAATTGTTTTTGAATTAATTTAATGTCTTGATTTTTCTGAGCAATTTTTTGCAGTACAATAAAAAATATTTAAAATTTAAAATAAAGAAAATTTCATAAAAAAACCAAAAATGTCAATTTTTAAAAACCACAAAAACCAAAATTTTATTCTTACTTGCTGAAATTTTGAACACCATTTGGAGATCTTGCTGGACTCAATGACTGTGAACGATATTTGTCATGTTTGATATGATTTGCCATTGATCCATTATCATCAAGTAAATTTGATGGTGAAAGCCAGAAATTCTAATAAAATTGAGAAAGAAAAGTTGATGAAAAATTTGGTTTTATTTCTAATATTTTTCAGGTTATTAAAATGTTTTTTGTAAAGGTGCACCATGCTTAACAAAGCCTTTTTGAAACAATCTGTTAAATTTGAAAATCTCTTTATCAGGTTGTTTGGATTTTAATAAAAAGAACACATTAAAACTCAACAATTAAAATATCAATTTGAGCTAGAAATAATGTATTTCAAAAGATACGAATGAATGGAAATTGACAAAATTTGTTTGTTTACATTTTCGCCATTTGTAAACAAAAGAATTTTGAAAATGTATGAAAATTGATGGAAACTTGAAATGAGATGCATTGTATGTTGTTAAAAAGCACATTTTAAGACGGATCGATTGGTGTATAAATCTTTTTAATTGGTCAAGTAGTTATCGAGAAATAATTATTTTTATAAAAGCCAAGATTTTTGTGTCTATGAATTTGGTCGCTCATAACTCTTTAACTACGAAAGATATTAAGAATCTGTTTACAGTTCTTTAAAGAGCTTGAAACATAATTAATTTACAAAGCACAAGAGAATTTTTACCGATGTAAAATAATGAAAAAAAATGCTCATAAACTTTTGAGTAAAAAAATTCATATTTTGTGTAAGTTTTTGAAATCAAATATAAATTTGAAAACGAAATGATATTGAATTCAAATTTATCTTAAAAACTGCTACTTATTATACAAAATATCATACTATTCACCGTTTGTCAATTCGGCAAATATATTTTGAGAAATCGATGGATGAACATAGTGAGTAAAAAGTGAGTAATTTTTTTCCGAACAACCTGATACAGTATCAAAATATATTGAAATAAATTTAAACTTTTCAATTATGTCCTCTAAATTACTAATGAAATCAATAAAAAAATAAGCTTAAAGTAAAGTAAGCAGGCAATATGATTGTCTATAAATTTTTTAGATTGATCGGCTTTGTGGCTTTGTGGCTTTTCTTGCCTACTGAATCAAGGTAAAGTGAAATAGTGAAAGGATACAAAAATTATTTAATTTCAAATTTATTTATAAATTCAAAATTTTAGATTTGAGCTCATGGTTTCTCGCCATTTCTAATTTTTTAAAAATGTCTTAACTTACTTGGAGATTCAAAGCAATATTTTCACCATAAATGCTGTTCTGTGATGGACTATACAAACCACGTTGACTTCTTTGAAGATTTCTGTTTGGAAGTATACAAAATTATTAATTTTGTATTTTTGTAGAATTATAAATTTTAGTAAATTAGAAAAAGAATAGAGAATAATAGAAATAGAATAGAATAGACATTTAGATGAAAAAAGAAGAAAGACACAGATATAAAAGATGTAAAAAGAATACGAAAGATAAAAAGAACACAAAAAGATCAAAAAATACAAATTGTCATGCTTTAGAAAAAAGTCTCATGCATATCGAAGCTTTTAGGAGAAAACCATACAAAAAAATTACAAGCAATAGAGTCATATTAAATACCATGTAAAAGTGAAGGAGTTTCATGCAACTTATATAAATTTTTCAAAGATTATTGATACAATAAAATCATCATGATTAACGAAGGTTGGTCTGATTAAAATTTGAAGAATTTTTTTATAATCACAGTAAAAAATTATTATTATAAATTCAAATCATGTAAGATTTAAATCTTCAAACAAATAAAAATGTTTGAATGAAAGATGTTTATTGGCAAATTTAAAAGCATCCCGACTAAATGTAAAGCATATGTTTATCGAACTAAACTGAATATTGATATAAATAGTCAACTTGTGCAAATTTAACAAAATTGCATTTTTAAAATATTATAAAGCTTTTTAAGAATGAAAAAAATTAGATTAAAATGCTCAAATATTTACAGATTAAAATTTAGTTCAATATAGAAGTTCAGAATTCAATGCATAGTTTAAATGGACAATTCATTTGATCAGTGCAATAAAATTAAAAATTTGCAAAATGAAAGATTCTTTTTCCAAGAAAATTTTATTATTCTTGCTATATATAAATTTCATAATGCCCATTAATAACTTCAAGAAGATAAACTGCATTTACAAGGCCAAAAAATAACTCCATATTTTTTATCTTAAAGGTTTAAGCAGGCATTAAATTTAATTTATATTTTTAAAATGTGCAAAAAAATTTAAGCTAAATGTGAACCTAAATGAAATGAAAACTTGCATAACTAGTAACGAACATTCATATAAAAATATTTCATTTAAAAAACAAAATTTATGCTTAAAAAGCATTTGACAATTGCAAAAATTTTAAAAATCTTAAATTTATTTTGAACAAAATTTTTCTTAATTTCTAAAATAAATATTTTTTTGTACAAGTTTTTTATAATCATTTTAACAACAAAATAATAAAAATAATATTTTACAATATTTATAATTTTTTCATTAATTATCCCGATATTTAACAAAATAAAAATTTTAACTTGAATTTTTGTAACAAAAAAATCTTACTGAACAACACCAGCAATATTTCCATCATTTTGTAATGCATTTGTTTCATTTCCTTCACAAAAGTTAGACGATGGAGTTGAATTAGTAGGCGATCGATAAGCACCAGTTGCACCATCTGAATCTTGATTTCCACTGTTACCACCAGCGCCAGCCTGAGAACTACACAACGAAGAAATTCTTCAGCAAACCGAAACACACAAAATTTTAAGCGAAATTTTTTCTCTTACTTGCGAGGTCGACCGCGTGATAAATGACGACGTTTGACAAATTCATTGTCATCGACCATCCAAAAACTTCCAAAATCATCCTCATAGCGGACAAAACATTTATGCAGTGAAAGGTTTGTTCGAATTGCATTCTGGTGTTGTTTTTTTTTTGTTATGCAAATTAGAGAAGGATTTTTTTAGTAAAAAGTGAGTCTTTATGTCGCTTTCTGAAGTTTATTTGAGTTCGAAAATTTTAAAAAATTTATTAGAAAGTTTAAGGTAAAAGATGGTTTTTTTAATTAATTAATAATTTGCAACATTTTTTCTTAAGTCAATTTTTTGATTTAAATTCGATCCTTGAATTGATTTTTTTAAAAAAACAATTTTAAAAATGGTTAAGTTTTTAACTAGGCAAAGACACTTAAGAAGGATCCTGAAAGTTCTCATAAAAATCATAAATGATTGTATAAAATCTCAAAATGCCCTAAAAGATTAAAAAATCATAAAGATCTATCAGTCTCATTTTCTGAGTTTTTTGTTGATTTACATGGATCTTGCTTTAAAACTTTAAACTTGTATTTATGTTATGAATAACCAAATATTGTCATAGAAAAATTGTATTGCATTGAAATTATTTTAGTCCATTACACTGAAATTCGAAAAAATTCTCTTTTAACCAGTCAAATTCAATTTTCAATCTTTTATTCTTCTGGACAAAAAGAACATTTCAATAATGAAGACAAAAGTAAATAAAAAACAAGAGAATAAAAAAAGGAAAACAATCAGTAGCAGTCAGTAGATGCAAATGGCACCAATTGGATGTAATAAAGAGACATAAATAAAAAGAAAAGAATAAAAGAAAGAGGATAACAAATATCGAGAATAAAAAAAATCGATAATATTGACAATAAATACAGATGAAGACATAAAGGAAAATGCGGGAGAAAATAAAAAAGTTTTTCTTTAAGATGAAATCAAAAAAGAAGAAAAACTTAAGTAAAAGTAAATAAATAAAATTGAAAGGAATAAAAATCAATGAGGGAGCAGACGATTTAGAACTAGAAAATTTTACTCCATCCCTTAGACACCTTCAAGCTGTGCCTCATATCGAAAATTACTTTTTCATTGCCGTGTCGTCCCTTTAAAGTCACTTCAGAAAGCGAGAAAGACATTGTAAATTACTTTTATTTTACTTTCCACCTTTTCACCCAAAAATTACAATTTTATGTAAATCACAAAACCCACACAGACAAAATTGTTTACAATTTTTTTATTTTCAAGAGTGTTAAAATAAACAACGGGCAAAATAAAATAAATAAAAAAACTTTTCATTTTCATTAAAAAAGTCAGTTATCAGCAAAAAAATCGCTGCTAGGAAGAGAAAAAGAAAGAGAGAAAGATTTTGAAAAATTGGAAAAGTTTTCTTTTTTTCTTGCGGTGTGATTCTTTACCATGAGTTTAAGTTGGCCTTAATGTCCTTTCAATCGATTTTTTACTTTCTTGCTGAGTTTCAAGTTCTTTTATTTGACTTTTTTTGAGTGACTTCACTTTTTTCTTATAAGATACTTACCTTGACAATTAATGAATTGTCATCTGCTTACGACCTTCGCCCAGATTTATTTAGAAAAAGGAGTGGAATTTTTTTGTGATGATTTGAAATTGAAAAATTTTTGTGATGGAAATTTTTGAGATTTTTCAAAATAAAAATAAATTTTAATAAAAGCTTTTTAAAATTTTGTATTACAGTATGGGGACAATTGATTAGCACATTTTTAGTTTTCTCAATAACTTTTGATACAGAACAGCTAAAGACATAATTTAAAGAACTAAATGTATTAAAATTTCAAGAGACATCTTTTGGTATTACTTATTTGAAGATATTTTGTCATTTACTAACATTTTTGATTGATTTTCTAAAAGCATACGTTATTTTTTTCTTCAAAAATCGCCATTTTGAACTTTATCAAGATGTAACTTTTGACTCAATTCAGCTAGAATCCTGAAACTTTACAGAATTATTGTACATATATAATTTAATAACTGACCAAAGTTTCAGATTTTTTGACTGAATAGTTTTTGAAATATAATGAGAGCAAATGTCGGACATTTTATAAAAATTTGAACTTTTTCAAAAAATAAATATAAGAAACTTAGAAAGAATTTCATCTCAACTTTTTCAATTTTTGATTTGTCTTTTTATAAGCTTTCATTTGGTATATAATATGTAGATTTTCATGCAATGATTTAAGAGAAAATTCAAGATAAACATGAAAATGTTCAAATTTTCCGCCATTTTTGCTCAATTTTTAAGACATTTTTATTCATTCTTCTCAAACTTAAAAAGAGTTGTCAAATCTCTTTACAGTTTCCTAAAATTCAAGTTATTTGACGTTTTTATGTAGAAAATAAGCTGGCCAAAGCTTCTAGTTAAGCCGCAATCAGAGCTCAAAAATGACTACAACGAAAATTTCGTATACACCATAAACAAAAATTTTGAAAATCATTGAAAATTAGCGAAAAAAAGGATTGATTAAGGATTTGATGCTTTTAGTTTAATTATAAATATATTTAAGTGACACCAATAAATTTTAAACAGCTATTCGCTTGTTTCAGTGATTTTTCAAAATTTTTGTTTTTGGTGTATACGAAATTTTCGTTGTAGTCATTTTTGAGCTCTTGATTGCGGCTTAACTAGAAGCTGTGGCCAGCTCATTTTCTACATAAATAGCAAATAACTTTGAATTTTAGGAAACTGTAAAGTGATTTGACAACTCTTTTTAAGTTTGAGAAGAATGAATAAAATGTCTTAAAAATTGAGCAAAAATGGCGGAAAATTTTGAACATTTTCATGTATCTTGAATTTTCTCTAAATCATTGCATGAAAATCTACATATTATATA
Source organism: Polypedilum vanderplanki (assembly GCA_018290095.1). Classification (NCBI taxonomy): domain Eukaryota; kingdom Metazoa; phylum Arthropoda; class Insecta; order Diptera; family Chironomidae; genus Polypedilum; species Polypedilum vanderplanki. Next base: position 2,225,378 of record CM031382.1, on the reverse strand, counting down.
CCAAATGAAAGCTTATAAAAAGACAAATCAAAAATTGAAAAAGTTGAGATGAAATTCTTTCTAAGTTTCTTATATTTTATTTTTGAAAAAGTTCAAATTTTTATAAAAATGTCCGACATTGCTCTCATTATATTTCAAAACCTATTCAGTCAAAAAATCTGAAACTTTTGTCAGTTATTAAATTATATATGTACAATAATTCTGTAAAGTTTCAGGATTCTAGCTGAATTGAGTCAAAAGTTACATTTCTGATAAGTTCAAAATGGCGATTTTTTGAAGAAAAAATAACGTATGCTTTTAGAAAATCAATCAAAAATGTTAGTAAATGACAAAATATCTTCAAAATAAGTAATCCAAAAAGATGTCTCTTGAAATTTTAATACATTTAGTTCTTTAAATTATGTCTTTAGCTGTTCTGTATCAAAAGTTATTTGAGAAAACTAAAAATGTGCTAATCAATTGTCCCCATACTGTAATTTTTTTTTTAATTTTAAAAATTTTAAATTTTAAATAAAAAGTTTCAGTTTTAAATTATTTAAAAATATTTCTTTTAAGAAAGTTTTTTACTATGAAAATAAAGAAAATTTCAAATTTTTTTTTTTTATTAAACTTTAAAAATTTTCTATAAAAATATTATTTCTTTTACTAAAACTTTTTAAAATTCTACAACTTTTTTTTTAAAATTTCAATAACAAAAACAAATTTCCAAATTTCATCACAATTCCACATCCAAATTAGAAAATAATTTTTTTCTCTAGAACAAACAAAAAAAACTTTTCCGCAAGAAAACATTTAAGAAATTCTCTCAAAGAAGCACTAAAAAAAAGACGGCACAAAAAGCAATGGAATGGAAAAATTTCCTCCCTCTGCCACTTCTTCAATTTACGATTCTTAATGTTTTATTTTGGAATTTTTTTTCGCTTGCAATTTTTTTTATTTTCTAATTTTCTGTCTGACTTGACTCGAACTTTTTCTTTATGTATTTTTCTTGAACTTTTTGTGGTGTTTTAATGACTTTGTTTTTTTTATTATTTCTGAGGTGAAACTAAAAGTGTTTGTGTATAATAAATAAAATAAAATCGATCACGATGCCAATTAGTAAAAATATTTTTTAAAATCTACCAATCAAATATTAGTCTCGCACAATTGCAAACTTTTTTCAATAATTTTTTACTTCAAATTCAAATACTCAAAGAAAGAATAAATTATTTTTTAAATTCAAATTTCAAATCGATAGAGAAAATGAAAAAAAATTTTAGAGTAAAAGAAAAAAAAGTTGGACTTTCACAAGGACATTTTCACAGGAAGTAATTAACTTTTTTTATAAAATTTAGTTTGTTGCATTAGTAAGAGAAGAATTTTGAAGAATTAAATTTTTTAGTGTGCGAAAGTAAAGAAATTTTTGATATAGAAAGATTAAAAGTGAAATGAAATGAAAATAGAGAATTGTTTTATGACACACTAGTGAAATTTTAAGTTTATTTTTATTTATTAAAGAGAATATAAATAAAAAAATTTATACCAAAAAAATTTTACAAGATTTTCAAAGTTTTCAATTTTTTAAATTATTTTTCTCAAGTATTTTCCAACGTTTTTTCAACTTACTTTCTTGTCTGTCTGTTGTTTGTTTGTTTGTTTTGTTTGTTTGTTTGTTTGTTTGTTGTTTCCTTCCGGGCAAAATTTTGTAACTCAATTAAACCCACTTCAAGACTAGTTAGGGCTTTGAAATTTTATACATAGCTCAGAACCCGATGGACAATGCATTCTGATATATATTCATTATGATTGAGCTGTATTTAATAAATATTTACAAAAAAAATTCAAATGGTGACTAGTTTCAATTTTCGCCGTTAGTGGCGTTATAGTCGCATTACTTTGATATGTCGCGTGTGACAGAATGAAGTGTTGCGCAACAAAAAATTTGAAATTGAAAATACCGTTAAACAGATTGAAATAAACGTCTGATGACAATTCAAACTGATTTCGGTAAGGCTGCGCCTGAACAAATGTAAACAATCAGTTTTAGTGAATTTTGTGAAAAATTTATATTTTAAAAAAGTGAAAATTATTTTAAAAGTGCTAATCATAAATAGTTTGTTGCAAAACTATTTAAAGTGAAAATAACTATATAAAGAATTGAAAAATATCGAATTTAGTGAAGAATTAAAAATTAATATTGGTGAAAAAGCTAATTAAAAGAATTGTGAAAATTATAAGTGAAACAAATGTGAAATAATTAAAGTGAATACAGTGATAATAATACAGTGATTAAAGATTGTTTTCAAGAAGTGAAAGGTAGGTTGGCAAGATGAAGAGAAATTCAAATAATTCTCTGATTAAATGTTAATTTTGTCTCATTGTCTTACAATAATTGTTTGAACTTTGGCAAAATTATATAAATTTGATATAAATTTCGTTATTCTTCATATTTTTATGAATTTTCTTATGAATTTTAAAAAAAATAAAAAAAAATTTTTCTTTCTATTAATGATATTTATCCTTAATATTCCTCATTTATATACAAAATTATATATCCCTTATCATTATGTCGTTTTATAACTCTTCATTTTCTCAAAAAAAGTTCAAAATGCCGAGACATCGACTCAACGGAAGCGACGACTAGAGAAAGGAAAGACAAGCCCGGCAAGCCAAATTGGAAAACCGAAGATGAGGTAAGTAAGTCTGTCCGTCTGTCTAAGCGCAAAAAGCGCGAACAGGATAGATCAGAAGAAAAAAAAGCTTGCAATCCAACAAAAAGATCGTGAGCGTAAGCGGCTGCTGCTCAAAATCGAAATGAAAACGAACAAGCTTCTCAACCTTGCTAAAATAAGCAACGAAAATCTTTAGCTCGAGTGAATGAATCTACTGATACCAACATTCTCGCCTTGCCTACCAACGCGAATATGCTACGGAGGCTCGAGCGAATGAATCTACGGATGATAATCTTTCTCGCCTTGCCTACCAACGCGAATATGCTAACGGAGGCTCGAGCGAATGATGTCTTCGGACGATAATCTTTCTCGCCTTGCCTACCAACGCGAATATGCTACGGAGGCTCGAGCGAATGAATCTACGGATGATAATCTTTCTCGCCTTGCCTACCAACGCGAATATGCTACGGAGGTTCGAGCGAATGAATCTACGGATGATAATCTTTCTCGCCTTGCCTACCAACGCGAATATGCTACGGAGGCTCGAGCGAATGAGTCTACGGATAGATAATCTTTCTCGCCTTGCCTACCAACGCGAATATGCTACGGGAGGTTCGAGCGAATGAATCTACGGATGATAATCTTTCTCGCCTTGCCTACCAACGCGAATATGCTACGGAGGTTCGAGCGAATGAATCTACGGATGATAATCTTTCTCGCCTTGCCTACCAACGCGAATATGCTACAGAGTTCGAGCGAATGAATCTACGGATGATAATCTTTCTCGCCTTGCCTACCAACGCGAATATGCTACGGGAGGCTCGAGCGAATGAGTCTTCGGACGATAATCTTTCTCGCCTTGCCTACCAACGCGAATATGCTACGGAGGCTCGAGCGAATGAATCTACGGATGATAATCTTTCTCGCCTTGCCTACCAACGCGGAATATGCTACGGAGGCTCGAGCGAATTGAGTCTTCGGACGATAACTTTCTCGCCTTGCCTACCAACGCGAATATGCTACGGAGGCTCGAGCGAATGAATCAGAGCAGCAGCGAGAGAATCGCCATACACGAGATCGGGAATATCGTTCTCATGCTCGGATGAATGAAACTTCTGACGAGAATTTCTCCCGCCTTCAGCAAGACCGATTAAGACATTTTGAGCGTCGTGAAAACGAAACTCATGAAGAACATGAAATAAGACTTCAACGTCTAAGAATTGAATATGCTCAACGTATGGCAAGTGTCGAAGAGTTTAACAAAACAATCAATACGTTTTGTGACAAGAATTGTGACATTTGTGAAAAGAAATGCTACCCTGACCAAGTAGCAAATTATCAAAATGTCACGCCTAAGCCATACTTGCCGATTGAACTTGCTGAAAAAGAAGTACTTATTGTATGTCATCGTTGCCATACACATTTGAAAAGTAGCAAAACTCAGTGTCCTTCCAAAGCTTATTGGAATAATATGCGACCAGGTGACATTCCTGATGAAATCAAAGCTCTAGTTAAAGCAGAACGTCGACTTTTATCGCGAATTATTCCATATGTTAATGTGATCAAGTTTGATGGCCGTTTTGGCCAATATGGCTTTAAAGGACAAGCCACACTGTTTGCTCTCGACATATTCGAGGTGACCGATAAATTACAAAACATTCTTCCACGTTCGAGTGATGAAACAGGATTAATTGTAATCACTGAAACTCTTGAAAACTTGAACCATTCAAGAGAATATAGAATTTCACGTGAACGTGTTTATGCTGCACTTCATTGGCTTATTGCCAACAATCCATTATACCATGACGTTACAGTTAATAATTCTGCTCGCTTGGAAACACAAGATATTATTCGTGTTATTCCAGCAGAAACTAATCAGCAGCAAAGTACTGCTACTGAATCTACTACTGCACCATCAACACGTAGTGCATATGTAACTACTGATAAGAAGAAGAATATATCACGAATCTTGCGAGCTTCTTGGCATCAAGCCAATTTAAATGTCTTTCCTGAGTTCGGTGGAACTCAGTGTTTCGCAATGGTTCTTGCGAATATTGTTCGAGCAGCAATTCTCCCTCCTAGTCGATGGACTAAAAATATTCTTGATGAGAATATGATTGAGGGTGACAGTATCTTTGCGGAAATTCATTATATGACAAATGCAAATGCGCAAGCTTTTCCAATTGATGGAAGCGGATTCTTGTCAATTAGAAATCTTGATATCATTAAACATGACTTTATCATGTATGATAATGCGTTTGGGATCGAATATGATGATGAATGGATGTGCACTGGTAGTTTGCAAGATAACATCAACGACGGTGTTATTGGTCGCACTTTATTAAACGCGATTAGAATGTTATTCATTGAACATAAAGCCGGTGTTCTTGTATGTGAATCAAAGTCACTTGGTCTTATGTATTATGATGACAAGTACTATTTTACTGATTCACATTCTTGTGGACCAGCAGGTGCCTCTGCAGCTAATGGCAAAGCATGCATTATTGAATGCGACACAATTGAAGAGCTCCACCGCATTGTCCGTCGTGCAGTGCATTCAAAAAATGTTCCATTTGTGATAAATTACATTGACGTTATTCACAAAGTCAATGCAATTGAACGAAATACTGCTCGTGCTCAAGCTTTGCAGGTAGTAGAAACTACTCCTATTGTTCATGAAACTAACGATGAGCAAAATGACCAAGATATTCCAGTGCAGACTTCATTAATGGCACCAATTGATTTCGATCTGCCTGATGTTGAAGATATTATAAATGAAAATGAAAATATTGATGAGATTGTAAGAAAGACAAATGATAATATTGTCAATGTCAATCATGAAAAGAAGGCAGAGGAATATGCATGGTTCCATCTATTCCCATATGGAATTAATGGATTGAAAGAAACACGTGATGTAAATATCACAGTGCTTGATTATTATCAGCAGCGTATTATTGGAATCGATCCACGATTTCAAAGTGTTGAATATCTATTTTACGCTCTCTCGATGTTTGAATATCATCGAATTCAATCAACAATTAACGCATGTGGAAAAAAAGTTAGAGGTAGAGATGGAGTTGTAGAAGACCTCCATTTACACATGCGATCACTTAGAGGATCAGCAGCTTATTGGAGAACAGCCTTTAATGAATTAACTGCAATGATACGAAATATTGGCCCTCCAACTTGGTTTATTACGCTCAGCTGCAATGATTTACATTGGCATGACATAATAAAAGCATTCTTGATTGCTGACAGTCGTCCTAACGAAGATCCTAGCCAAATTAACATTGCTGAAGCACAGCGACTTATCGAGAAATATCCTGTTATTCTTAGTCGCCACTTTTCTCGACGAGTCAAAGCTTTTATGAAATATATAAAGAAGAATGCCAGTGTTCTTGGTGGACCAGTTATTGATAATTGGTGGCGCATTGAATTTCAAAAGAGAGGAAGTCCACATCTTCATCTTGTTGTCTGGATCGAAAACGCTCCATCCTTTGAAACGCCTGAAGGAATTGCATTGATCGATAAAGTTGTCTCGTGCCATTATCCTTCTGAACAAGAAGATCCAAAGTTACATGATCTTGTGAAAAAAAACCAAAGACATCAACATACACATACATGCCACAAAAATAACTCTCAAAATTGTCGATTTGCTTTTCCACGACAACCATGCCAACAAACTCGTATTGTTCCACCAAGTTCTGATGAATTTATTCGCAATGGTGGACGATTCTGCACACTTAAACGCAATAGCAACGAAACATATATTAATAATTACAATCGTGAAATTCTTGAGCTCTGGAATGCAAACATGGATATTCAACCATGTGGAAATAATGAAGCTATTGCATTTTATATTGCTAAATATGTTGCGAAATCTGAACCAACAGATTTGACTGGTAGTATCGCTGCAGCTATCAGAAAAATTCGTCTTGAAGAGTCAAATATTTCACGAAAGCTCTTCAAAATTTGTATGCGAATATTGAAAGAGCGAAAAGTTTCCGCAGCAGAATGTGCATATCGTTTATGCCATCTCCCACTTCGTGGAAGCTCACGAACAACTCTATTTCTTAACACAAGAAAACCTGAGCAACGTTATTACGTTCTCAAATTTCAAGGAAATCAAGCTGTTGGCATGTGCAGCAATATATTTGAACGATATGAAAAGCGACCACGTGAGCATCCAGATTTTGACTTCCCAAATATGTGTCTGCTTGAATTTGCGATGCGATTTGAAGCAGACTACAAAAAGAATGATGAAGTTGATGAAAATGTCGATCTAATTGAAGAAGAGCAATCTGGCAGAAAAAGATACATTACTCTTACTGATAATAAGAGAATGCTTATAAGAAACACTCCTGCAGTCATACGTGTTCCATATTTCTTGATGCATTCTGATCCAGAAAATTATTTCTACAGTCTGCTTCTTCAGTATAAGCCGTATTATGACGAAAACGAGCTTCTCGGTGAAATGTCTGCTCGTGAAGCTTTTCTTGCTTGTGAAGAAGAATTAAAAGAAAGAAGTGCATTCATGGAAACTTTCCGTGAACGTGATCGACAGCTTGAGATAGCATTTACTCAAGCTCATGCTTTTAACTTACTAAATAATCCAGAAGAAGTTGTAGAAGCTGAATTTGCGGAATTAGAACAAGAAATGCCAGAGCAGCGAATGACTGATGAGCAATTCCGCAATGTATGTGCTGCAATGAATGTACAACAGCGAGATTTATTTAATTTAATAACTAATACTATTCGAGAGCAACTTAGTGGCAACAATGAACGCCTTAAACTTTTCATAACTGGTGGAGCAGGTGTAGGCAAAACATTTACGTTTAATGCCCTTAAAAATCAAATCAATCGATTATACTGCAGAACTGCAGTAAAAGTTGGTGCTCCAACTGGTGTTGCTGCTCGATTAGTCGGTGGCCAAACTTTACATTCATTGCTTAGACTTCCAGTGCAAGTTGATGGTACTGTTACTGGACCGCTTCATCCTCTAACAGGAAATTACTTAAAAGTAATGAGATATCAATGGAAAGACATTGAATGGGTATTCTTCGATGAAGCATCAATGATTGGCTATGAAACATTTATCCAAATGGATTCACGACTGAGACAATTGAAGAAGAAAGAAGATGAACCATTTGGAGGATTGAACGTAATTATATTTGGAGATTTATTACAATTGCCACCAGTTAAAATGACTCCAATTTATGATCAGCCATTACGTTATCTTCCAGCCGTTCATTTATGGAGACTCTTTAGTTTAGTTGAGCTAACGCAAAACATGCGCCAACAAGGAGATACAACCTTTGCTGATCTCCTCAACGCTCTTAGAGTTGGTGAATTAACTGCTCAACATTTTCAATTATTAATGTCGAAGATTCTGACAGAAGATGATCAAGTTGGCGAATTTGGTCTCCATAATGCAATTCGCATATTTCCAAAAAAAGACATGGTAGCAGCACACAATGAAGCTGTGCTTGAGTATTATCGAGGATTAGGAGTGCAAATGAGAACAATTAAAGCAGATGATACTCTTGTTAATCCAACAAGAAACGCTACCAATGTAGACATCAGCAGTATTGTATCTACGGATATCAATAAAACAGGAGCAATGCCAAGTCAATTAGTAATATTTGTTGGAGCTAAAGTAATGTTGCGATCCAACGTTGACGTCGAAAAAGGCCTCGTGAATGGTGCAATCGGTACAATCAAAGAGATAATTTGGTCAAACTTTCGTCGTGATCAGATGTACCCAACAGATATTCCATCTGTTCGCATTGACTTTGGCAGAGATGGCATACATTTAATACAACCGAGAGCTGTTCAATTTCCTGCACTCCGTAATTATGGAACAATTGAACGAAGAATGCTGCCTTTAATTCTGAGCTGGGCCTGCACAGTTCACAAAATGCAAGGTTGTACCGTCGATTATGCTGTTATTCATCTTGGAAGTCAGCTTTTTGCAAAAGGTCAGGCTTACGTCGCATTAAGCCGAGTGAGATCGTTGGATGGACTTCGCATCTGACGAATTTAGACTGTAGTAACTGTATGCAGAAAATCACCTTGCAACGTAAGAAGCCAATTAAAGAGATGGAAAAAGAATGCGACAATATCAAATGTACCGTGCACCATAAGCAGGCATCATAAACTTATAGTTTATTGCTTCTTCATTTCCTTTTTATTCCTTCCCCTCTTTCCTTCCTTGCTTTTATTCTTTTCCCCTCCCTCTTATGTGTTAATCCTTTGTCCTTGTCTGTGTTTGTGTTTGTCCTATATGTTTGTCCACGTCTTGGACCTATAAGAATATGACGCGCCTTACATAGCCTCTCATATTCAAGTTGCCTAACCTTCGCCTCCTCGTGGCTAGGTCTGGAACTCCAAAGAAATTTGGAAACCAAGAAGGGAAGGTATAATAATATGATTGTAAAAATTTTTAGTAAAATGTCATTTCTCTTAATATTTTAATAAATAAAAATAATGTATTAAGAATTTAATTTAAAATAACTTTATTTTATTTACAATGAACCATGAAAACTTGTTCAAATCACTAATCTGTAATATTGACTGATCTATACCAAGTGCGAGCGAAGCTCGTACGAGTCACTGATCTATTATGAAGTAATCTAGTGCGAGCGAAGCTCGTACTTTCATATGACTCGACCGTAGGGCGAGCATATAGGTTGAGCGGAGCTCACGACGTTTGACTTCGTCAAACGTCCACACAAATCAAAAAACTGATTGTTACCAAGTGTGAGCAAAGCTCGTAGGAGTTAGAGTTCTGTTACGCTTACTGATCTGTATTAGTTTAAAATAAATAAAGCTGTAAATTATTAAGGAAAATAAAAATTTTAAATGATACTTTTTTTATTTTAATTCTTGGGTGGGATATACAATGGTAAATTGCAATTGTAAATTGGTGGTGGTCGCTGTAAAGGAGGTGAATTGGGGTAATCCCCAATCTCCTCTATCAATGGACGAACTGGTGCTGGTGCTGGTGCTGGTGCAGCTGGCGGTGGACGAGAAACAGGAGTGCCCTCACGAGGCATGGGCCCAATCAAGCCCTGATGTTGTTGTTGTTGCATAACACGACGTAGGCGCTGATTATCGCGGCCCACCATCGATCTTCGCAAATTTGCACCTGAAATGAAAAATGTTAAAGATGTAATAGAAATATACATTTCATATATATACATTTCATATACTTACTTCGTCGATTTGATCTTCGATTTGATCTTTGGTGCTGTTGGTGGCGAGCTGATCTTGGCTGCTGTTGTTGCTGTTGATGGCGAGCTGATCTTGGCTGCTGTTGTTGCTGTTGATGACGAGCTGATCTTGGCTGCTGTTGTTGCGGTTGATGACGAGCTGATCTTGGCTGTTGTTGCTGTTGGTAACGAGCTGATCTTGGCTGCTGTTGTTGCGGTTGATGACGAGCTGAATTGGCGCCTGAAATTTTTAAGAAAACAGAAAAAATATTTAAAAAAATTTCATTTGTAATTAATATACTTACCATATATTAAATGACGAAAAAAGAGAGCCATAGAAATGGCTCTGTTGTTGTTATTCATTATTCTCCTAAAATAAAGTAAATATTTTAGTTATTATATAATTAAAATAAATATTTTACTTACTTTTTTATATTTATATTATTTTCTGCAAAAATTTTGAAACAAAAACACGTGAACCGCAGTTTTTGCCCTTCACTTTTAAAATTTAAAATAAAAACGTTAAAAATCGTTTAATAAAAAATTTTATTCCATAAAATTAACATTTTTAAAAATAATACATTTTAAACACTTTAATGCGAGCGAAACTACATATTTGAGATAGATAGAAATCAAATTATACATATAAAACTAAAAAGAAGAAAATAACATTATAATTAAAAAAACTTTTAAAAACCAACGTTTTTCTTGCCAACTAAAAAGAATAAAATAATTTTCTCAGACCGCACTCAGAGTTTTCTTGTGAATTGACAAGCAAATGGTGACAGATTCTATGACTATTATGATGGACCCAAAACGAAAAACGTTGGGCGCATATTACATTACATTTGAAATTTATAATTTGCTTAATATATGTACTTGTATTATGATTTTCATACATTATGTTATAGGAAATCTATTTGGATTGAGAAGTAAGTTAGAAAATATACCGCTATATTTTATTTATTGTATAGAATTAACAGACAAAAAAGAAGCATGCAAAAGGAACATGTTAGAATAAAATATAGAACAAGTTTGTAAGAGATAAAGGCATAACTTTGTGTTACATTATATGCAAAAGATGTGTTAATAAATTAACCTCAAGTGTATGTCGTGATCTATATATTCGATATTGTGAAATCATATTATATTCTTGTCAAGGCGCTGAGTACAATCTACGACAAATACAAACAATTATCCAAGAGAGTTCTTTAGTATAATTGCACAGGTTTAATCATTAGTGATTTCGCACTCAAATACAAATTCACAAGGCAATATGCTACAATTTGTTATATAATTCTATTTGTGTACATATATATATCAAGCATATTATAAATTTTAAATGTAATGTAATATGCGCCCATACCGTTTTCGTTTTTGGGTCCATCATAATAGTCATAGAATCTGTCACCATTTTGCTTGTCAATTCACAAGAAAACTCTGAGTGCGGTCTGAGAAAATTATTTTATTCTTTTTAGTTGGCAAAGAAAACGTTGGTTTTTTAAAAGTTTTTTAATTATTAATTTATTTTGATTAATTCTTTATCCATGTTCCTCACCAAAAGAAAATTTTATTTCTTTATTAAATAAAGTTAAGTTTAATTTTAGTATAAAAGGAAATGAAAAATTAGAATTTTTTCTAAAAATTTAGTTCGGAAAATTAAAAAAAAATTAAAACAGAAATGAAAGTTTTATTGATGTGAAAATGGAAAGAAAAGATTTTTTTGATATTTTTTTAGAAAGTTCAAAAAAGTTCAAAACTACAAACTACAAGAAATATAGAAAGAAAATTCTTAACCTAGTAATGAAAACTTGATAAGTTGAAATTTTTTTAACATACCCGACAGCATTGCTTCCATTGTCAATTTGCTGTCCATTGCTTCCACTGCTACCAGCTGATGATGTACAACGTTGTGGTCTTCGTTTATAAAATTCAAGTTCATCAACTGTCCAAACTGCACCTTTTACATTTTCAACTCTCATAAAACATTTATGGAGTGACAAATTGTGACGAACCGCATTCTAAGTTTTTTTATTTTTATGTTAAAAAATTTTTAATTCATGGCAAAAAAAACATTTTCTTGAAGAAAATTGTTTGAATTTTTGATAAAGTTTACGATTTTAAAAATTTTCCCAAAACCGCAAAAAAAATTTCCAATCAAAAATTTCAACAATAAAGAAATTTTCTAATCGATTAAATTTCCATTCACAAATAAATTCCAATTAAAGTCAATTGCACGCGCAAACACACGACTCAATTTTAAATAAAAGCAGCTCAAGGAGTAAATTTAGAAAAGAAAAAAGAAGATTGAGAGTTCAAAATGTAAATGAAGGAGAAAAGTATTTATTTTTATTGTATTTTTTATCTTCTTTAAATAGCTTATTGTTATATTTAACAACCCTCAAAAATAAGTAGGATGAAAGAAAGCGAAATGAGTTGATAGCAAATTTTAAAAAAGTAGAAGGAGGAGAAAAATGATTTGGAATAGAAATTTATAATTTGTAATATAAAATAATTCTTGTAACAGAAATTTTCAAAATTTGATTTTCGTAAAAGGATTCTAAAAAAATACTCAAAAATTTTGATCGAAAAATTCCAAAATAATTTTTGTTTTTAAAATTTGGAAAATTGATATTAAAATTTGGTTTTCGTAATAAAAAACTAAGATTTATTATCAGCTAATCGACAAATTTCTGAGATTTCTTGAAAATAAAAAATACGCTTCGAATTTTTCCTATCCTTCAAAATTTGATATATTTGGAAGGAAAATCGAGAAATTTTCATTTAATTCCTTAAAAAACAGTTCTGAACTGTTAAAATTTTCAAATTTTCTAAAAAAAAGTTTAGTCCTTTTAAAAAGATTTTTAAATGAATTTATAGAATTTTTTTCTTATAAAATTTAAATTTCATCAAAAAAATTCTACCATCAAATAAATTTTTTACCTTCCCCTTCCTAAATATATTTTCCAACAATAATCAGACGCACACAAAGAAAAACACTCTCAAAGGCAGGAAAACAGCAGCAATTACGTCGTTTACGAGCTCATAAATCACTTGATCCACTTATTGCTTCTTCTTTTTTTCTCTGTGCCTCTTTTTTAACATATAAAAAAATCTCCTCTCGCACTTCACTGCATTTCGTAATTTTTTTCTTTTTTATTTCTTTTAAATAATCTAAATACAAAGAGAAAGACATTTTTTTCTTGTTGTCGTTTGCTCTCATCTTTGATGGTGTTATTGCTAAAGAGAGTGAGAAAGAGATTGAATGGCAGTGGATTATTGTAATCGTTTTTCTGTATTCTTTTACTGGAGTCGTTAGTGAGATTTTTTGTCAGAGTGGTTTGGGAAGATTGAAGATAAATTCTGGTGTTGTTTATTATAAGAATTTTTTGAAAAGAAAAATCTTGAAGTTTTTCTCATTTTATTTTTTGAATTCTTCAAAATTTCTGTTAGCTTTTAAGAAATTTTAGATTCGTTTATGCAAAATTATTGCTCAATTTCTGAATTTCAAAATCTTTTGCTCATTTTTGAAAGGTTTTAAGAAAAATTTGCTCATTTTCCAATTTTTTTTGCTTGTTTTTTTTTTTGAAAAGTTTGTAAATTTTGCTAATTATAAAAAATTTTAAAAACTATTTTTGAATATTTTTTTAAATTTTGCTTAATTTGTTTTTCTTTTTAAAATAATCTCAATTATCAAATTTACTAATTTCTTTATTCAATTTATAAAAATTACAAAACTTTTGCTCAGTTTCAAAAAGTTTTTGCTTTTTGCTTATTTTTAGATTTTTTTTCTTCATTTTTTGAAAGTTTTAGTTAATTTTTTAAATTTTTACTCAATTTTAAATATTAAATTTCTTTCCAGAAAATCAAAAGTTTTAGCAAAAGGTGACAATTTAATCACAAAATAATTCCTTTGCGTCACCTGTGTGTACTTAAGAAGTCACAAAAAGATTAATACAAACGACATTAGTCTAAACTTCCCTTCTTTTTAAATCCTCATTTTTTAACCCTTTTTTAATTTCATCTTGTTAACTTCTTTCTTATCTTTACGCTGACTTTTTTATTTTTATTATTCTTTAAAAAATTCTTTTTCATAATTTATTCAGTTTTAATGTTTCTTCCGGTGCGTCTCATTTTTTTTCTCCCTTAAACTCTTTATTGTCATGAAATTCCATCAGTAAATCCAATTTTACATTCATATCTTGATCTGGGATGTGAGTGAAGAGTTAGTGAGTCAACCCTATCACAGTAACAACAACTTTTTTATATATTTGAAATTTGTTTTCATCTCATTATGTTTTGAGATGGGTGTTAAGAGAGTGGATTTTTCAGAGTTAGGAAAAATGTTTTCTTTTAAGTCTTTGAGAAAAAATTTTCTCACTTGGGATTTTAAGAACTTTTTTGAAATTTGAAATATTTTGAAACTTTTTCAAAAGAAAAATTTATATTAAATATTTTTTGATTTTATTAAATTCATGATTTTTTAAACAAAATAAAATTCTAAATTTCTGTTAAAAAATCTTCAAACATTTTTTGAAAATTTTCATAAAATTCCGAAACATGTTAAAAAAATTAATTTTCATATATACTGTTGCTGATACCCTACATATACACTAATTTTTATTTTCTGCCATCGTCATCGTTTAAAAGCCCATAAATTGCAATGAGAACTCGAGTTGAAAGTCATAAAAGAGCGTGGAGTAGAAAAAGGAAAAAAATCCACATTTTCGCGCGTTCAGCAAAAAAATGATGAAAAATTTTTTTATTTTATTTTAATTTCTTTTGTATGCTGGAGAAGGTGCCGCTTGACGCGATGTAATTTTTATCGTCCTTTGTGTTTGTCATAATTCTTTTCTATGTTGTTGACTTCCATGCTTTTTTGATAATTTGAGATTTTTTAAATGGTTGTTTGTAATTATTATGTTATGAGGGTGAAATGATAATAAGGATGAGAGAAGTAGGGAATTAATTTTGATATTATGATGAAGTTTAAAGGATCTTTCTGAAAAAAAATCAAGAAGTCAATTCTTGTAGCTTATATACAACTAAATTTGGAGTCACTTTTTAAGCTATTTTTTAATAAAATGATTGCCAAATTTCGATTGAACTGTCGATCATTAGCTAGTTTATAAATGAACTTGAAATAAAATTAAATTTAGCAACTATTTGATAATTCAGTATCAAAACCAAAAAAAAGAAAGAAATTCAAACATTTAAATGGCATTTTTTAATGAAATGTTTCTAATTGTTGAAAAGAATCATCACATTTCTCAGAAATATTTTTTATCCATCAAGATTGTTGTCATTAACAAGTCATGTCAAGATTTTTTTTTTCTACAAAAATGACTGTGACATGTTGAAGCTTATTGTTCACACTAAGAGAAGTCTTAACTCATTATTTTCTTAATTTTACTTTAAAAAAAGAAATTTTGTAACACAATGCTTTCAACTTTCTTTATTCATTATCATTTTTTCTTCTCTTTTTTCTTTATTTTTTAATTTTAAATCATTTCGCGGAAGAAGGACAATGAAGAATGAATAAAAAGGACAGACAAGACTGTCGGAAGAAATTTGTTTGCATTTTAGCTTCACTGAACTTCTTTTTTTCTTTTTTTTTCTCCTTTACGGTCGTGTGTTTGCATTGAGACTTTTTTCTTATTCTTTCTTTAAAAAGACGGACAATTGCGGGTTGAAGAACGTCTTTTCTCATTATTGTTGCAGAATTTTTTTCTTTCTTTCTTTAATTCCCTTTTTTATGGTGCTTGACAAATTAACAATGGCATTGAAAGAAATGAATGGACGCAGCTGAATGGAAATTATCGCAATATTTCAACGATGAACAAAAGATACAAAAAAATGTCAAATGCAATTTTTTTCTCCTAAACTTTCTAATAAAAAATCTTGAAAATTCATTAAGGAGAAAATTTTTTAATTTTTTACCTTCCACGTTGCGGCATTCCGGCGGAAATAGCAAAAAGTATTTTGAAACCAATTATAAATCTCATTCAATGTTAATTGCTTATCGGGCGATTCAATAATCGACTATAAATATCGTAAATTTTTTTTTTATTGCCATAAAACATGATTTACAGTTTTGTTTTGTATTTTTGTTTTTTTTTTGTGCGGTTCGTCGTAGAATGAAATTTTTTGTAATTAGTAAAAAAGGAAGAAAGAAAAGAAAATTAAAAGATTTATGAGAAAAAAATAAATTTGAAATTTAAAATTCTTTAAAAGTTTTCTTGTTGTTTTGAGTTTTTTTTCCTTTCACGTTCCAGGTGTGATTTGAATATTTAATTGTAAATTGAAAGAAATGAAAAGTTTAAAAAGTTCCGAGGGTTGATTTTAATTTATATCTTTTTGAGTTTGATTCATTTTGTGGTCGAATATTTATTTTTTTGTTCAATCAGAAATCATTGTATAAATTATAAAGAATTTCTTTTATTAAGTATTCTTTTTTATTTAAATCAACTTTGGTATACCTTGTATCATATCAAACAAAAACTTAAACCAACTTGACTGAATAACCATTTGCTGAGAAATTTTAATTAATTTTCTGCATTGTATTTATAAAACATTAAACCTAAAATTATTATTGGAGGTTTTTAAAAGATTTTTATTGTGAATTTAGATTATTTTACCTAAAATTACCTTTAAATTTGTGTTATGTAACAAAATAATGTTTCATAAAAAATTGTTTGTATTTTTACAAATTTCACAATATTTTTTCAAAACAACAAGTAAAGTTTTAAAAATTCATTAAGAATAAAAAAAAATATTTTGGGTACAAACTTGTCTAATTAAAGATGCATAGGTAAATGGTGGACGAACGTCAGCATTTTTGTAGAATTCTCGATTTCTTTGAATTTCTGTATAAAAAAATAAATTTTTGTTATTTACCATTCGTAAAATATTTCAAATTTTTTTAATTTTGTCAGCTTGATTTCTACCTTGTTGAACATCTAAACCAGCTCTTTCGAGCATATATGGTAATCCTTATTATATTTGCAAGCATTTAAAAGACATTCAAAAATTTACTTTCTATAACTCTAACTTTATTTTGTCAAAAACTCACCTGATAAAGACATAGCACTTTTATCAGTAATTCTTCTTCTAATAGGCATCGCATTGTGCAATGGTGATCGAATACGCGAGCTTTGATGTACTTGACTATTTGGTGATGGCTGGGATGATTGATTTTGCACTTGCGATGGAATGAATGGTTCATCAATTATTGGTGTTTTTCTACTACTTTCACTCTTTTGTGTTCGTTGCTCGATAGCAGCTGCTGCAGCAATTGATTCTTTTGTTAAATGCAAATGATGCATCATGGCTTGCAATCGATCCTTTTCTTTTTGTAACTGAATTTCGAGTTGAAAAACTACTTGCATTTGAATACGAGCTTGAGCTGTTGTGCAATCGTCCATATTGTGCTCAGTGTTGAGATGTCTGTGAAGTATAAAAGATTATAAAGTGAGCAAAAACAGTTTTTTGAATTTTTTTAAAATTTGCTTAGTTTGTAGATTTTTAATTTTGTACACAGTTCATTAAAAAACATTTATAAACATTTTGATTTTAAATTTTTTAAGTTGAAAATTTTTATATAAAAATTTCAATATTTGTCTTAAGTCCAACTTACTTAGTGAACGTTTGCAAATCTTCAAAAATGAGATCACAACCAGGCCACTTGCATGTGCCTCGTCCATATTTTTGATATTGTTGATGACCAGCCACCAAATTGCTCAAAGCATGATTCATTTGTTCATTTTGTCCAAAACCAGTGTTCATAAAATTACGATTGAGATCATTGAGAAGAAAATTTTGCTGTAAACCAGAACCACTGGCTAATAAATTATTGAGACTCAAACCCATTTCGTCACGTCGAAAATTAATGATGGAATTGAGAAATTGACTGATGCAATTTTCACCATCGCCTTTAACTTCAGCCAATTTACCTTTCGGACTTTCATCACGGGTTCCATTCAATTCAATTGGTTTTTCATCCTTTGCGTCGACTTCATCGCGTTCTTTTTCATTTTCAACTGTATTACTATTATTGTTGTTTGAGTCATTCGATTTGTAGCATTTTGAAGTCATTTCATTGTCAAACAGATGCCCTTTTGGTGGTGTATCACTTGAGTGCGTTTTATGACCGCCGTCGTCGATTGCACTGTTATTATTGTTGCTGCCACCACCGCTGCTGCTATTGTTTGGTGAATGAAAGTCATTACAGTGTGAAAGATCTAAAAAAGAAATTTTTAATTTATTTCATAAAAAAGTTTTCTTTAATAATGAAAATAGGGATGGGTCAAGTAAGGATAGTATGAGATAAATTAAGATAGAGGGTGGAAGGATGGATAAATAATTATTGTTATTATGAGGCTATAAGGTTGAAATTTTAAGAAAAAGAGGGACTTTCCAGTAGGGATATTATTAAATCTACTTAAATCTACCGTGATTTATTTAATTCTAAATAAGAAAAATTTATAATTCTGAACAGATTAATTTAAAATCTATTTTGTTTATTTGTAATCTCAATTTGTTGAACCTTTTTATTTAGAACATTTTAAAATTATCTGAAATCTATCTTTAATTGTTTATTAATATAGTCATTTTTTTTCACGGACAGTTTTATTTAAATTCTTCAAGTTTATTTTTCTTCAACTAAAGAAAAATTTTTTTAATCCAACAGAATTTATTTTTAATCTAATCAAGATTTATTTTAATCTCAATTTTAAAAATTTGACTTTTTGAAATTTAAAAATTTTTGTATAAGAACTTTTTACCCACTGGTCACGACTATAGGTTATTATAAGACACACTCAAGGAATTTTTTAATTACTTTTTCATGCTCGAACCAACAAATGATTTTTTTTCTCGCTCTTTTCTTAATTCACCTCCCTCATATTTTCATAAAAACTCCTCATTGTATATTTTGCCTCATCTCATTGTCTTTATAATCTCATTTCACACTCCACACAAATACAATATCAAAAGAGAGCAAGCGAATGATTTTTAATATTTTCTTATTCATCTTTTAATTGACAGGGGATTGAATGTAATTAAAAATATGATGACGAAAAAGTTAAGATGAGAGTAAAAGTCAAAAAGTGCTGAAGTGGAAGAAAAAAATTTTTTGAAGAGGGAAAATTGATTTAGATGGAATGAGAGAAAAAAGGAAATTAAAATTGATTTTGAAAGTTTTTTAAATTTTTGTGTCAGAATTGATTTGAATTTGATTAATTTAATCCTTTAAATTAAATCAAATTAAGCTTAAACTAAATCTCAAGCTCAATTTTTAATCTTACTTTGAATATAATCTCAATTTAAATCACATCTAGTCCTAATCAAAATCTTAGAATTTAATCTTATCTTGATTGTCAATAAATTACTCACTCTGATGGTGTTGTGGAAAAAGCAACTGCATACCGCTCTGATGCAATAAATATTGTCTCTGTATCAACTGAAATTGCTGTGCCAACTCTTGTTGCTGAATCGCCAATTTCTGTTGCAATTGAAAGGTTGGCGAATTTTTCTTCTCACTATTTGGTGAATTTTGCTGTTGCAGCAAATGAGTTTGCTGTAAAATATTGGCATGAAGTTGCTCCTGAATTTGATGCATGAGCATTTCCATCTGCTTACGTTTTTGTTCGAAATGAAAAATTGATTCCTTTTGTGTCGCCATCATTGGCTGATTGACCATTAACTGCTGCAACTGATGAGGTGAAAAGACATGCTGTTGTAGAAGCTGCTGCATTTGATGATTACGCAATTTTGCATGAAAATCTTGTGTTTCACTTTTCTTACTGTCGTTATTATTTTGATCAGCTGGGAAAAGAAAATCGTTGAAATGATTCACAATTTCATGAATATTGTTATTCGTGTCGTTTGATTTTGGTTGAATTTTGTTCGATGATGTTTTTGGTTTGATACTGTCTGTGATACTAAATGTTACATGTGGCTTGCAATCATCATTTCCCATTTGTTCATCACTATCGTGATCAAGAATTGACAATTGCTGCTGTTGATTCTGAAATGACAAAAAAATAAGATGATTGGATTAAAAAAATTCATTTTTACAGTTGAATTTTTAAGGGTAATAAATTTTTTAAAAACCTTTTGTTAAGTAAGATTTAAAATATGAATCCAAGAATTTTCCAAAATCTTCGGATATAATTTCACTCAAATTTACTAAAATATTTTTAATATAAAATATTTTAACAGCCAAAAGATGCATGAAGTGATTCAGTTGTATAGTGGAACTGTTATTTAATTTTAGCAGCTAAGTTACTTGGAACGTTAATTTAATCTAGTTTAATCTTAAATTAAATATTAACATTTTAATCTAAACTTAAAACGAAAAAATTAATTTTAATTTAATTCAGATTACATGTATTTTAATTTTAAGTTTTATAGCAATAAAAAATCCAAAATTTTTTTTTCATATTTTCCCACTCCTTTCTTCATATCCAGATTTTTTACTTAGAACAAAATTTACGACACCCAAATGGCACCATCATCATCATTGACAACAACAAACAGCTATAAACAACAACCACCACCATCCCATGTAACAAAAAACAACAACACCCGTCAGCAGCTCACACACACTTGGCCCATCAATAAGCATTGAATATCAATTGAAAATTTCCTTTCTGCGAGACCCATAAAACGTCGATGTTTCTCTTTAGCTGATGCCGTCTTGTAAATATGAGCTTTTTATTCAAATTTAATGACAATGTCGTAAAAATTCTTCTCGTTCGGGTCTCACCCATTTGACATCAACAACACAAAAGAAAAACATGAGAAATAAAAATCAAAATTGCTGTTTTGGAGTATGAGTATGGCAATATGCAAAATATGCAAAGGGGCACAAAAAAAGTTTTTTTCTTTGTATAGTGGGTGAGAGAAATGATGTGAAGATGTGCCATTATCATGCGGATGTATTATAACGAGGTAATAATTCATGTGGAATAAATTGCATTAAAATATGAAATAGATATTATAAATATGAAAAATATTGAGACAGAGAAAAAGAAAATTGAGAAGGATTTTTTTAAAAAAAACTGTTGATTTTTTAGAAAAATATTTAAAGTTTGGTTAAGATAAATTTAAAATAAAACCAAGCTAGATAAAAAAACTAAATCGAGATTGATATAAATCCGGCATTATAATTTATTTTACAAAAACTTTTTCTTCTTGCTTTTTTTTGACTTTTAATAAATCACGAAAAACAAAAAACAATTCTCATTCGATTTCTTCCACATGAAGCACCAATAAAAACAAAAAAACAAAGAAATTCATTTCTTGCACAAAAAAATTCCACCGAAAATTGCTTACGAATGCAAGAAATTTTCTTCTCGCAGGCACTAAACTACACAACATGGACATCTGTAAGACGACATAGCTTCATGTTTCGGACAATAAGAACACAAAACAACAAGCTATAAACACTTCCTTCATTCACATTGCTGACATCAGCTAGATTTTTTATTATCACTTATGAGCATCTTCCTTTGTCCGCTAAAAAAGATTTTTATTGTCTTCTTTTGTGGTTTGCTTGCTTATTCTGCATATTACGGCAGCAAAAAAATCAATATCGATTAAATTTAATTTGATGTCTGTAGAATTTTTCTTTTTTTTTTTTTTTGGTTGATGGTCAGCAAGAATTTTTTACTTTAATTCCATGAAAAAAAAATTCGTATCTCAAAATGTCCAGCATACGAAAATTGGTAAACAATTGTGGATAATATTTAGCATAAAATTTCATTGCCCACAAAACATAACAAGATTCAAGATTATTCCTTGGCATAAAAACTGTGAAAAGGTTAATGGTTTTTAAGTGGATTTCTCTCTTGAGATGGGATCAATTGCCTAATTCCTGGGGTTTTTTTCAACACTTTCAAAATCTCCCTTTTGCACTCTTATTGCTAGAGTGAGAAAGAAGAAAAAACTTAAAAAAGTGTCTGGAAGGGATTTTTTTCGATTGTCCATTAGCAGAGGAGTTTTTATGGCCATAAATAATCCCTTTGGTGTATATGTATTTATGCTTACTCATGTTTTACTCCTGATGAAGAGAGAAAAAAAAAGTGAGAGATTTTAGGGTGGTTTTTATTTTTATCGCCTTTAACGTGTTTACTGTGATTTTTTTGGCACTTAATTTTTGTTTTTGGAATCAGTAGCAAATTGTTGAAAATTTTTTATTGTTATGGTGAAAGCTGATTTTTAAAAAAATTAAATTTTTTAACCAGTCGTGAGTATTCATGGTTATTCGTAGATATTTGCGGTTTGATTGAATAACACAGGTAGTAATGAATTCACTGAACATCACTCATCCATTTTTATTAGGGTTCGAACTTGAATATATTTGACTTGACTTAACATTTATTTCAATCAGCTTTCACTTGATTTTTTGTCAAGTTGTTTTCAAGTTGACTTATACAAAAATGTCTCTAACTCATTCAGATGTTACCTAATTCGTGTAAAATTTAGCAATTTTGAATGGAAGTCAATGATTCTTTAATTTATTATGTGCTTCGATTGAACTAAATTCAATCTAAATGAATTAGAAAAGTTTTTGTGTATGTCAACTTGAAATCAAGTTAAATACAAGTTCAAGTTCAACTTAAAATTAACTTGACAAAATATAAGAATATAAAATAATAAAAAATGCATGCAAATTCGAATCGTAATTTTTAATTAATCATAAAATGTTCACAAAAATTTCTAAATTAATCAAAAGATATTTCGTCTAGATAAAAATTAATAAACATTTAGACCCAAAAAAAGTCAAGCCAGACAAATGACTTCCTTCTGCCAATCTATCAAAAGTCTCTCACATTATTTTTTAAATATAGGAAATTCGAGACTACGAGACTTCCTCAAATCCATAACCCTCACACTTCTTATTTTTATTCAAGTTCAAAAAACTTTTTTTCCCTTCCATCAGTTTCATAAAAACAAAAAAATAAATTTAAGCGATTTTACTCATTCCAGTAAAAAATTTCAATTACAATCCTTGGTCGAGGAAAAGAAGAAAAAATTTCCCATNCAAACGGAGCGGCCCCTTAAATGGGGCGGCCCCAAAAAGGGGCCGCCCCGTTTTTCGCCCATAACAACTCTGATGGTGAAAGCTGATTTTTAAAAAAATTAAATTTTTTAACCAGTTGTGAGTATTCATGGTTATTCGTAGATATTCGCGGTTTGATTGAATAACACAGGTAGTAATGAATTCACTGAACATCACTTATCCATTTTTATTAGAGTTCGAATTTGAATGTACTTGACTTGACTTGACATTTATTTCAATCAGCTTTCACTTGATTTTTGTCAAGTTGTTTTCAAGTTGTCTTATACAAAAACGTTCCTAATTCATTCAGATATTATTTAATTCGTGTGCAACTTAGCAAATTTGAAAAGAAGTCAACGACTTTTAAATTCATTTTGTATTTTGAATAAACTAAAATCGATCTGAATGAATTAGAAACATTTTTATGTACGTCAACTTAAAATCAACTTGATAAAATATAAGAATATAAAATAATAAAAAATGCATGCAAGTTCGAACCCTAATTTTTAATTAATCATAAAATGTTCACAAAAATTTCTAAATTAATCAAAAGATATTTCATCTAGATAAAAATTAATAAAAATTTGGACCCAAAAAAAAAGTCAAGCCAGACAAATGACTTCCTTCTGCCAATCTATCAAAAGTCTCTCACATTATTCTTTCAATATAGGAAATTCGAGACTACGAGACTTCCTCAAATCCACAACCCTCACACTTCTTATTTTTATTCAAGTTCAAAAAACTTTTTTCCCTTCCATCAGTTTCATAAAAACAAAAAAATAAATTTAAGCGATTTTACTCATTCCAGTAAAAAATTTCAATTACAATCCTTGGTCGAGGAAAAGAAGAAAAAATTTCCCATCAACAACACCTTAATCCGGTATTTATGTTACATTATGTGTGTGCTGAGTGTATAAATAAATGGACGGGTAACCTTTCAGGTCAATTATCATCACAAATTGACTGCGAAATTCCAAACATTTTAACTCACTCCAAAATTTCTTTTCTCTTTTGGTCATATCGATAGTCCTCTCGTTATTGAATTTATAGAATTATTTTTACAGTGAGTTGGCTAATGGAAAGGACTGAGGATTGTCGAACATTCCATGCCGTAATAAAAATCCAATAAACTCCGACATAAGTGAGACACATATAAAAAAAGTATTTTGCACAATTTTGGGATGGTAGAATGGGAGTGAAAATAAAGGAATAAAAATCTAAAAAAGAGATGGAGAGAAAGAGGGTAATTTATTCGAGACCGTGCATGTTGTTGATATAGAAAATTAGTAAAATGTTTTTAAGAAATAGAAATCTAAGATTTTTTTGTGTGAAGTTTTAAAATTTTTAAAATAACGATTTTTTTAAATTCAAATTTATAAAGAACGTATTTATAAAATTTAAAAGTTATTGAAATAAACTTTCTAAAATTAATTTTTCAACAAAATTTCAATATTTCATAAAAGCTTAAAACTTTTGACCTTCTTTTCTTTCTTTTTTATTTCAAGTCATCATAAAATCCTTCATTTATTCTTTTTCTTATTATTCGCTTCAAATCCTACTTCATCCTTCCTTTATTTTACTTCTTTTCTAACAATTTTTCTCCCTCTTTCTTTTTTTTTCAATATAAATTTCAAAACTTTTTTTTTCTTCCCTTTTTTCATATAGCAAACACTTTATGATATTTACAGATATGATATTCATCGATAATCGATATTTTTCTTTTTCCACGCTAAAATCTTTTACTTTATTTTTTCCGCAAAATAAAATTTCTTCGAATTGAGATTTTCCCTCGATGATAAGAAAATTGATACGCGATTCTCGCGAAAAAGGGAAACGAAAAATTTTTCTTTTTATTTATTTCAAGCTAAAAATATACAAAAAGGAAGAAATTGTTAGGGAGATAAATAAATTGTTTATGGGAGATTTTCTTTTATGATTATTATCGTTGTTTTTAATAAATGATGCATTTGGGGATGATCATGATGATGTTGAGTGAATATGAAATTAGTTTGAGACAGAAAGTTTTTTCTTTGGAAGACCTTCCATCCTTCAAAGGATGACAAAATTTAAATTTTTTGAGAATTTTATGAAATTTAAAGAAATTTTTATTAAAATTTATTTCTTAAATTAATAAAATAAATTTTATGTTTCACATAAATTTTTCTTTTGTTGCAATTTTTTTCATAATTGTCCACTTTTACTCCCTTCTTTATTCTTTAACACTGTCAAAGTCATAATATTGCAGGTATAAAGGATAACGAGGAATACAACTCATGCATAAGTGCCGCATATCCATATATAAATAAATATAAACCTTTTCACCCACCATAAAGCATCTTCCCTATCATAATAATCATAATCATTTGAGCATCATAACACACATAAAACATCGCTCATGCAAATAAATAAAAAGAAAGAATTTTTTGCCTGTAATTTATGACACGAGAGTGTGTGGAATTCTGCGCGCCTGCAATAAGCACCAGGAACATTATTGAACTCAAAATGAGACTTTCAAGTATTCATTTCGCATATTTATGGCCCGCGTTCATTGTTAATATTCATTTCAGCCACCGCAATGTATCATTTTTATATGTGCAGAAAAATTTCAACTTTTTTATTTTTTGAGAGCCATAAAGGAAATTTTTTATTCTTTAAAATTGTATGCGAAGGCTAATGATGAAATTATTATGCTGAAGAAGTCGGGAGGGAATGAAATGAGCAAAAGATTTACAGGCGTTTGATTTAGTGCTCTACGATGTGATACTCTGGATGTTTGGATGGTGAGCAAAGGAATTTTACGTGGAATTTTTTAAATTTTCCTCTTTTTTGATAAAATTTTCAAGGCTTTGACTTTTTTTTGAAAATATCAATTTTTTTTATTGATAATTGTAAAAAAATATAGAAAAATTTATAAAAACTATCAAAGCTATAGAATTGTAAAACATTTAGTAAATATGTGAAGAATTAAAAAGTTGTAGAACTGTAAAACTCTGTAAAAATTGTGAATTTTTTTAACAAAAGTTTTAGAGCTTGTAAAATTCTACAATGTAAAATATTGAAAAAATTGTAGAAATTGAAAAATAATTGTAAGTTGTAGAAAAAAATATTGTAGAATTGTATAAATCAAATAATTTGTAAAATTTTTGAAATTTTAAGATTTTTTCTAAATTTTTTTACAAAAATGTTTCATCCCTTGAAAAATATTATATTTTCCCTGAGAATAACAAAAAATGAATTTTTCATCCCTAATTTATTTGCACCTTTTTCACAATGTTTTTTTTCTGTAAGCTGTATTTTTCTTCTATTCCACACTTTATCACTTCTTGTTTACTTCATTCCATTTTTCCTCTCTCTCAAGCATTTTCTGTTTTATGTGTTGTGCATAAAATACGTTATGTATGACAATAAATCAAGCAGTGAAGCTGTAAAAGAGTCAAGTGCGTGATAATTAAATTTTTTGAATTCTTCTGAGAGTGAAAAAAGATTTAAGTGAATAGAAAAATTAAGAAAGAAAGTAAAATTAAGGAAAGAAATTTTTTTCTACTAAACTTTAAAAATTAAAATTTTTTCAAAATATTTAAAGGTTTAAAAAATTATAAAATTTTAAAATATGTTAATTTTTGAATTTTTTTAAAAAACTGAAATTTTAAAAAAGTTTTCTTTATAAATTTTTAAGATTCTTTTCGTGTATTTTTTCTTCCCACAATCATTAAAGTCACTAAAACAGCAATTCAGCTCACACAAAAAACTCTCAAATTTCTTTTTTATTCTCTATTTCATGCCGTTTATAAGAAGTAAAAGAATCCCCACGGGATATCAAAAAAAAATTTCTTTTTCCTCCTTCCTATACCTTAAAAAACTTCTCATAATAAAGATGTGAAAGTAGAAAGTAGAAAAAAGAGATTTATGGGAATTTTTAAACGCTTTTGATGCTCTCTTTCTTTTTTCTCAGTGTGTTTCTTTGTGTTTTAAGGTAAGAGATGGAGTAGAAAAAAGAAGAGAGATTAAATTAGAAGCTGATTATTCGACAATTTGAGTAAGTTAGAAAATTATGAGAGAGAAAATTATTTGAGGTGAAATTTTGATTGTTTTGAAAAAAAGTTTAATTTAAAATCAACAATAGAAGAATTTAAATTAGAAATAAAAATTTTTGAATGCTTGTCAAAAGAACTCTAGAATTATTTAATCATATTTTGATTCTAAAAATAACTTTTTTCCCACAGCAGTCACAAAAAGAAAAATCTAAAATTTCCCGACAGACAGACAAGATTAATCCCATCACTATCACTTTCAAACATCATCAAACCATAAATCATCAGTTTAACATTTTCTCTCACACAGTTTTAGGCTGGAAAAATTTTTTTCATTGCGTATGTATTCATACCATTCCATCCCCTTTCTTCTATATAATATATAAATGATGATCATTCACTTTATTATATAAAAAATTTCCACACGCGACGGCGGTTTTCGTACGCATTTGAGACAGACTGCGTTGCGGCTAGTCAGACTATATGTACATATGCCTACTGCTCCACTCTCGTTATACATTGTGACATACATGACTCACTCCCTTTAAACATACATTCAATATTCCAACTTTAATTTTCCACAAAATTGTGCAAATTTTCATGAACGCAATGCGAACGGCCTTGACACTGAAATGAATGCGAGAGGATTTTATTGCAGTTTTAATTTAATGTTTGAATTGTGTGAACGGCGAGAGTGTGGAAAAATATTTTGTGAAATATATTGGCGGCATATGAGGGATTTATTTTTGCATATATGCAAATTTATCGAGGTTGAATGTGAAAATTTAATTGAGTAGAATAAAAAAATGTGCACTGTGCATGTTTGATGGTGATGATTTTTTTATTGAAGCAAAATGTGCTTTTAAATAAAAAATGTCAAGATTTATACAAAATTAAATTAAAAATTAAGAAAATTTAATTTTCTAATTAATCTTTATGTTTCAAATATTATAGAAATTCATGATTAAAAAATTAATAGAAAAAAATAGAAAACTTAAAAAAACTACAAATTGCTAATTTTTAAATATTCATGGATAAAAGATGTTTTATTAACATTTTATTTTGTTTTTGAGACGACTTCTAAGTTATTTTTCCATAAACTCTCTATAAATTTCCATTTTTTATAAAAATGAATTTAAAGAATATTTTTGGCGTAATGACGTAAGGAAGTCACTTTAAAAATAAAATCATTGATGATTATTTAGTTTTTAGAAAATTAAAATTTTTTGTTCACAACATTTTTTACTCACATAAAATGTATTTAAAAAATCCGTCATTTGATTAAATAAAATATTTGCATTTACATTAAAGTTTAAAAAAGTTTTACAATGCACATTTTAACTTTTTATTTTAACTCGTTTTTAATCTAAAAAAATAGTCTTTTATTTTTAAAATCACAATTTCAAAAGAATCTTATTTAAGTCGATTTCAATTTTAAGTTTCTTTTATTCCTACAGAATTTTAGTTTTTATTTATTCATTTTCTTTGATTACAAAGCATTCACGAATTTTTTTTCAATAAAATTGCTGATTTTTCTTAAAAACTGTCAAAAGTTTAAATACATCGATTTTTTATGAAAAATTCTTTTTTGCTTTGGTTCACATTAGTCTTTTTTTTGTTTTATTTTATTCGAACAGTTTTAAAAATTTTTTCTAAATTATTGTAATTTAAATTTGTCTTCAACTGGTCTTTCAATAAACTTTTTATTTTTATTCACATATTTACTAAATTTCTATCACTATTTAAGAAGCTTTCACTGAAAAAGCTTTTATTTTTCATTTTATTTCACTGCACTTTTTAAAGCACCAAAAAAAGCATCAGCACAAAGAGAGAAGAGCAAAAAATCTTGATGTTGTTTAGTGTTTTTCCACAACACAACTAAATAAGAATTAAGAAAAATAAAAAGCAAAATAATAAAAAATCTTTGCACTTTTTTTCCTCTTCATCCGCATATTATGTGCTTTTGTTATATGTTATTTTCTGATTGCACACTCCCGAGTAGCACCAGCAGCAGCGTTTTGTTGTTATTTTGTATGCTGCTGCTGCTTTTCCTCGCTCCGGTGTGTGTTCAACACACAACAACATTTAAGACTCTCTTTCTATCACATAGTGAACAGCAAGCAAGCGACGGCAGAGAAAGAGAGAAAAAACGAAGCTGCTGCGATCGCTATGAGCAAAAATGGAATATACACAAAAAAATAATACAAGTAAAAAACACATATATACACAATTGTAAAGGGATGGAGGTGGCAAATAGCAAACTCAAGGTTTATTGCTTGCTGCTTATGTACAAAATAGAAGTTGCTGCAACACACCAACAAATGCAACATGCATGCATGTGTATGTGGTGTACACAAAAGAAATACACAACAAAACGAATAAGGCGTCATTGCTGCTGCTGCTACTGCTTTGGTAAAAAAATATAGCATACAACAAAATAACGAAGAAGCAAGCACACTAAAAAAGCTCCAATAGCAGACATTCTGGCTCCTTCACTTGGGAGTTGAAATAAAAAAAAAACTTTTTTTTGCTGTTTTTTTTTTTATTTTTAGTTTTATGGAGAAAAAAAGGATGCTTGTGAATAAAAAATATAAAATGAATAAAAAGTAGATGGAGAAAAAATGTATATGCAACAACAGGGGGAAGATTTTTATAGTGTTATTGAAAAGTTTTCAGTTGAACTTTTTAAGACAAAATGAAGACAAAGTAAAGTATCATAAAATAAATCAGATATTACCTATCAAGATTCTTTTTAAAAAACATATCTGGTGCTAATATACTGTCAATTTATTTTTCATTATTTTTGAAAATTTAATTTGCTTTAATATTTTAATAATTGAATAAAGCTTGATCTTCTTTTTGGTGTCTTTTTTATTTTTTCTTCCTCAATCTCGACAATTTTCTATATGTTATGTGTTATAATTGTAAATACTTGTAAGTTCTTTTATCTTTTCATGTTTCGCAATGACGTTGTTTTTAATTGCAAAATAAATTGACATTTTAAAAATATTTTAATTTTTCTGGCTTTATGAGTTTTTTTAGTATAATCCATTAGGTTAACAATTTTAAGTTAATTTCAAACTTTTTTATTCTGTTAAACTGAAATGAGCATAGCTGAATTGATAAAATATTTTTTTTTTTTTTTGAAAATTTCATAGAAAAAAATTGATACTTTAAGCCAAGAGATTTAAATTTTTTTTTTACAAAGATCAAGATTGAGTTTTTTCTAGGAATATTTCAAAATGTTTCCAGATGAAAAATTTTAAAAGTTAATTTTTATAATTATGGAAAATTCCTTTTTCTGATGCCATACATATTTTTAAGCTACATGGAATATTTTGTGATGAAAGATTTGAATAAAATTATTTCTAAATAGTTTTTTACTTGTTTCTTAAAAATTTTGCTTAGTTGAAAAATTATAAAAAAATTTTATCATGATTTCAATTAAGTTTTTATCCCCCTTGTTTCTATATCATCATCATTGTCTTCTTTTTCTAGTAGCACATAAAATAGAAAATAAAACACAAAAACATAAGCAGTAGCAAAATAATGGCGCATTAAAGTTCTCGTTATTATCATACATATATACTAAGAACGATAAAATGTTGTAGAATATAAGGGCGGCAACAATGCAAAAAGAAGAAAATTTGTTGCAAGAAAACCGAAGCCAAAAACTGCACACAGCGCAGAGAGAAAAGCTTTTTTTATGATATTTTATTTATATAAATTTTTATTTTTGTTTTATTTTATTTTATAGAAAAACACCAAGCAGTAGCAACTCTTCCCGCCTCTACCGATCTGAGCGAAAGCGGAGAGAAGAAAATTCCCGAAGAAAAACAAAAGCTGAGCAAAAATGCCGAAGTGCAATTTTGCGCCATGCGCCTGGCACTCGTCATCACCTCATTCCACGAAGTATGAGCGAGTTAAGCACCCACTGACTGTATACAACAAAATAACAATAAAATAATAATAAAATAAGCAAGCTCTTTCTCTTACTCGTGCATGACTCACACATAGATGAAAGAAAAAAAATATTTTTTATATTGCATATACACATTGCAAAAAAAACATTTTCTTCGGCTCTTGCGCCAATGCTATATGCTATTGCTCTTCGATGTTATGTATAAGTAAGTTTTTTGCATTCGTCTTGCAATATGAACTTTTTTCTTCAAATTGATATAACTATTGCTTACATCAATGAAACAAATGAAAGAAAATATTTTGTATAAACTGAAGCTAAACATTTTAAAATTTCCAAACAAAAACTGGTACAATTTTGAACAAATTATGTCAAAAATTTTGAAAGTTTATATTCTTAGACAACAAGATTTGGTAAAATTATAGAAAACATAAAAATTTCGTTTGCTATTTAAAACAGCTGTTAACCAGCACAAATTGACCTTTTTCGAAAATTATTCCAAAACCTTATCAAAATTTTCAAAATAAATGAAAACCTTTTTGAAAAAATTTAAATATTTGAAATTCCAGTACTAATTTAACAAAATAACTACAAATTTAAAGTTAGATAAGTTTTATATAATCATTATCTGGGATTCTCTAGAATTCACAAAAAATTGATTTGCTTACCCGATTATTTAAAAATCGAGAAAGGCTTTTATATAAAATATAAATATTTTTAGGACTTATAGTAAAAGAGAAAAACACATAATCAAAATAATCAAAAAGTTCTTAGACCTTGATATAAACCATTTATCATTTCTAACTTAAAAATTGCAAGCTACTCAGAAGTGTTAGTATAAAAAAAATGTATTGACGTTCAATAAGCAACAACGAGTAAGCTATCAATCGAAAGTTTTATATTTTGTATGATTAATTTGGATTGACTTATATAACTATAGGAAAGCTTTTAGCTTGTTTTCAATACAAAAATTTATCAATTTCTAAAAACATAATAACACCAAAATAATGACATTCTTGCTAAATATATATAAATTCAAATAAACTACCAAAGGATCATCATAAATAATCACCGAACGTGTCTAATATGTGCATGTGTCTTTTTTGCTGCCACCCAAGAAAAAGATAAATTTCTTGACAAAAATTCTCCTTCATATATAAATTTAAATAAGTATAAATCGAGAGGGACAAACCTAACATATTTTAAATGGCAATGAATTTGGAATTTTCAATTTCAAGGAGTCACAAGCAGTCACATATCATTTACACTATCTTATTTGAAACAGAAGAAGAAGAAACGAAATTTCGCTGTGTGTGTGACTTTAAAATCGATTTTCGAATTCTTAAGATAAATGAGGTTGGGTGAGAAGAAGAAAAAGATGGAAAAGAAGGTGATTGGTAAAATATTTCATGAGGATTTTTCGAGGTAGAGAAAAAGAATGGGAAATTTTTAGTAGAAGTTCAATGGCAATATGATTTTTAGAGAAGAAGAATGAGGATTTTTTAAGGAAGGAATTACAATTTCTAATGATATTTTTTAAGTGCTTAAAAAATTTTTAAATTGCAAAAAATATTTTCTTGAAAATTTGTTAAATTGTTAAAATTTAATAAAATTTTTAAAACGAGACTGAAAAGTGTCCGCCTTAAGTCGGATTACTTTAGCGCATTTTTGGCGCCCAGATCAGTGTATGTTAACAAATTACAAAATAAAAGATCAAGTTTATGTATTCAAACGATTTATTAAGAAATTTCATTTTATGTAAAATTTTATTAATTATTCAAATTTATGTATAGAATAAAATGAATTTACCTTTTATTTTAATATCTTTCACAAAATTGCTTTCACAAATTAAATTTTTGTTTACAATTGCAAAACTGAGCGCAGCTTTGAACGGAATATTTAAATGTTCCGTTACATTCAAAATTTGATATAACGAAAATAGTTCCAATATTTGCCGTTGGTGACGCTGCAATCGCTTTCGCGTCAAAAAAATTTTGTTTACACTTTTTCAATATGAAAATTTAAATTCTTAATTTCCTAATTATTGCAATCAGTGGCAGCTTAATAAATATATTTGCCGCCAATAACTCGATAGCACAAATCAAATGCAAAAAACCGTAAGTCTCTAGCTATTGTAACTTTCGAGATCTCGCGCCTCAACACCGGGAGCCGTCAAAGTGAAGATATAAGCTGCATTGTTGTTCCAAAAATGCGCTAAAAATTTATGAAAAATTTTGAAATGTTTACAAAAAACCATCAATGAAATTTCGAATATTTTTTTCCTGTGGTCACAATCTTTTTTTAATACCAATTAAAATTCTCCAGAGATTTCATCATCATCATTATTATCCCTGTTATCCCTTTTTAACTATTTCAAATGCAATTTAATTTAAACTGTTTCACTTTTTTCTCCCCTTATTTTTATGTGATTATTTTTTTAAAAAAAATTTTTCACCTTAGAAATCTAGTGAGATTTTTTGGGACATAATTGGTCGTTAAAAAAGGATTTTTCTGAGATTGTGGATTGTTAGGAGATTTTTTACTGGTCGTTAACTTTGGTTTGTAAATTTTTGTAGTAAAATATAAAATGAGATTAGGAAATATTTTTAAATTTATGATAGTCAGTTAGATTGAAGCGAAAAAATAAATATTTTGAATCGAACTAAATTTTTCTTCAAAATATTTTTTGAAAAAAATTTAAAAGAATTTAAAATTGTGGGAAATTTTAATAATTTAAAATTTACAATTGAAACAGATTTTGAAGGCAGTCTTACTGAAATAACTGAATTACAGACTGATTCTGCAGCAGATAGACTTCATAAAAATAAATTCTACTGCCTTTTAGAAATGCTCATTACTAAAAATTAAATTTTACTTTTACTTCCAAACTATTTCAATTTTCTTTCTTTCTATCTATTTTTTCCCTCATCATCTCACAATCATTTAAACATAAAAATAACAGCAATAAATCTAGCTTATAAAACTAGACTTGTTAATTCCAAAAGGCTTAAAAATCTTTCAACTAACTGAAATTTATTATTTTTCCTTTTTCTGTCGTCATTGCCAGCACTTCATGATATTTCTTTTTTGTAGTCAAGTGAATTTTTTGAGTTCAGTATTTTACAGTGAAAGTGTATCAAAAAAGGGATTTAAGTGCTTTTCACATTGAATAAATGGGTTCATTGTCATTTTGGAAAGAAAAAAATTTTAGTTTTTTAAAAGTTTTAAAACTATAAATAGAAAAATGTTTAGAATTTAGATAACTATAACTTAACTAGAGTTAACCAGTTTGCTTCTTCTTATCAATGTTGTTATCGTAGATGCCTACGTTTATGGTTACAGTAGATTTGCACAAAAAGTTTGGCTATGAAGACATTTGAACTAAAAAGATAATTCAGTCAGAAATTTAATTTAACTCATAAAAATTAATACCGAATCAAAAATTTGTAATATTGATTGTACATTAAAATTATAAACATTTCTTTTTTCAAAGTTTCCCTTCCAATAATCAATTTCAAAAATTTCCTACCAATATTTCTCTTTTCATTTTAATTTTTCTTTTTCCTTCTAGACAAATTTCAATTGGACAAATAGACACACAATTGATTCGAATCTTATGTAAACATCACACAGCAGAAAATGAGAAAATTTCATTTTATTTATTTTAAAATTTCCACATTTTTCAAAAAACAATTGGATTTCTCATCCTCATTATTCATACACATACATATGCCCTCAAAAAATTTCTAAAAACATGAAAAAGGATGGACATTGAACAATTATTTTTGTAGTTGGCATAAAGGAAGTCGATGATTTTTACTCTTTTAGTTTTTCTCTTTTCCATTTCCTTCCAGAAAAAAAAATTTTTATTCGAGACAAATTTAAATTTTAATTTTCTATAGATTTTATTTATTCAGCAGAAAAATTTATCTCTGAATAGCAAAAAGAGTTTAAAGTAAATAAAAGTCAGGAAAAAGCAATTTTCACCTCACACAATTTTATACATTTTTGGAAATGGAAACATTTTTCTATATTATTGTTTTTTATCTCGTTTTTATTTTTATTTGCAGATGTGTGAATTTAGGGATAAATTTACATGTGATATGGTTATTTGTTGTTTTATGTGAAAATAGTAAGTAACAGGAAGGAAAAATATTTAGAAGATTAATTCTTTTATTTATTATGAATTCTTTTTTTCTTGTAAGGCACAATTTAAAATATTAATAATAAAAAAATCGTAATAGTTTCTCAGTTATCAATTTGTGATTATTTGGAACGAATATTTTTAGGAAAAAAAGCATTTACTGTTGTTTTACTAAGTCAATCCTGTTAACAACAATGATTTGAGCAGATAAAGTGTTTGAGTTTGCAATCTGCCACATTTTTAGATGTCCGCCAAAAGCTGAATGATAAAAATATTTAGACAGAATTTAGAGGTCATAAATTCGATTCGCTCTTAAATAAGACATGTGAAACTGTCCTTTTTTCTGCTTATGAAACAATTTCATAAAAAAGGCTTTCTGCTTAAAATCAAATTAGTCTGTTTGTCATTCCATTCTTTAACTAGTAACTCACTATCTGGAAAATTTAAATTAAAACTTTTGTTCTAACTTTTTTCCTCAAAAAATTTGAATTCATAGAAAAACAGCTCAATTTTCATTTATTTTTTTTTTAACATTTTAATTTAGAGTTTTTATTTTTTTATTGAAAAGACTGAAATTTTATTCAAATATTTCTATTCAAAAACTTAAAATATTTAATAATTGCCTTTGAAAATCTGAAAGATTTATTTCACATCAATATTCAAAATTATTTCTTTTGTCAAATGAAATCAAAGCACTAACTAAATTTTCCATATTCCATAACTCTTCAAAGAAAAAGAATAAACAAAAAGCAAGAATTTCAAAGACAATAAAATAAAGACATCCCTCGAATAAAATACTAAAGTAATTTAAATAAATTCCAGATGTCTCCAGTTACAGAATTTAATAAAAACAGCAGCATCAGTAGAAGAAGAGAAAGAGAAGAAACAATAACAATCATCATCGTCATTAACTCACTTAACAATAAAACAACCACAAAATCCTCCCCACAATAAGTGGCAACGCAAGTCGCGTCTTGTATCATTCTTTTGGAAATTAAAATAATCTCAAATTTGAGCTCGGTATGACTTTAATACCTCGCGGCTATCAAAAAAATTAAAGCTCATAATGTGCTGCTTTGGTTCAATAGCGCCACAATCGAGTCTGTGAATGGCATAAAAATTTTTATTTTCTCATTCCAATTTTGGTTGTGCGTGAAGCGAAAAATGAAAAAGATCTTTTGTGGAATTATTTAAAGATTTGTTGGTTTAACGTTGTGGAAAATTAAAAAAAATTAGGACAAAAAATTTTTGCAACTTACCTCAAATTTTCTTATTTTTCTGCTTTGGCATTCATCAATCATATTCTGTTCATGATGATTGTTGGATAAATTGACAATTTCATTTTCACTATCGTTGTCACCATTTTCATAAAATCCATTGCTGTTGTTATTTAAATCATTGTGAAATTGATGTGATGAATTATGCAGAATTGATTCCTGAAACAAAAAGAGATTTTTTTTGAAATATTTGTTAAAATTAATT
Organism: Polypedilum vanderplanki; assembly: GCA_018290095.1. NCBI lineage: Eukaryota > Metazoa > Arthropoda > Insecta > Diptera > Chironomidae > Polypedilum > Polypedilum vanderplanki. The sequence continues at coordinate 2,188,874 of CM031382.1, read as the reverse complement.
GTTAATTTTCTTTTTTTCGGTTAAAGAGTATTTTCTAATTTAATAATGAATTTTATGATTTTAGGTTGCAATAATTTTTTTTAAAAAAAGTTACTGATTATGTGCTTGTTTGATCAATAAATTTTTTAAATTAGCAATTTTAACCGAAATTTATTAAATAAAATAAATTAAAGTCAAATAAAAAATTTTAATTGAGCAAATTCAACTCAAATTAAGATTGGCTAGTCAAGTGTTTTAAATCAAGTCATGCAATTATAATCAAGTAAAAACTATATCAAGTATTTTCAAGTCAAGTAAATTCAATTCAAGTAAAATATTAAAGTCAAAGAAAAAGGTTAAAATCAAATGACACATAAAACACTTATTAAGTAAAATATGAAAACAATTCAAATTTTCATCTAAAAATCTCTTCTCTCATAATTTTCTTCAAAGAAACTTTTCAATTTCCTTCCAATTTTCCTGTTTATTAAATTTCCGTAAAATTTATCTTTTGTATTTCTTCAATGAAACAGAAAAAAATGTCGTTGACAATTTCAATTATAATTAAAGTTTTTAAAACAGGAAATTTAAAAAAACTCTTTTTTGTTTTGAAATCAATTAAAAAGAAATATTTTTTGTCTGTAATTAAAGAAAATCAATTATTTTCAGCTCTTTTATTTATTTTATAATTTTTTGCTTTCTTTCACAGGTTTTTATTTATTTGAAAATCTCGATCATTTAAAAGAAGCAAATGAAGTAATAAACAAACTTTTTATTCTGTCTGTTTTCCTCATCTCGCTCTGTCCATCCTGTTAAACTTTTTTTTCTTCTCTCATTTTTCAAATATTTTTTTTTGATGTTTTGTTGATTTTAAAAATAATAAATTGAGAAAATAACAATTAGAGATGCGAGAAGGCTGTTTCTCATTTTCTCTTTCCTGTACTCTCGCTTAACTTACGCCTACGCGTAAGAAAATATATTTTTTATTTAATATTAAATTCTTTTGTAATTGTTTGCTAAATCCGTTGAAAATTATTTGAAATTTCAATGATAGGAAAAATTTTATTTCTTTTCAAAAATATCAAAATTTACCAACAGAAAAAGATTTTCCTTTCTATCTAATTTTCTCAATTATTTCTATAAATTGCAATTTTCTGCTGACTATAGCAAGAAATAAAAGCAAACAGCAAATTTTCCTTCGTTTTCTCTCACTCTCAAATATACATAAAGATAGAGAAATGTTTATTATAATTATCGTTATTGTGGTTAATGAAATTGTGTTCTGTGTATGCTGCAATAGCAGTCGAAGCATTGGCAATAATAAGGAGGGGCGATGGTAATAAATGGATATCAAGTTATGAATATTGAATGTTCTGTTTACTGCTACTTTTTGCTTGTTTTGTTTGTCTTTCACTAAATATCTCAATTTCTTTTCCTTGCTCTGTTTTAGCTTAATAGAAGATGGCGATGATGTTATTAATGTTAATTGGCGGCTTCTTTTTGACTTCTCATTTGCAATAAAAAATTTTAGTAAGGGCAAAAAATTAAGGGTGAGTAGACATTAAAAATGACTTGAGTTTTGATTGTCGCCAGATTAAATTTCTTGGGAGATGAAGAAAATGAAAAATTTGTGGGGAAATGTCCTAATGATTCAATAAGAATTATTTTAAATTTTTATTCATCTTAAATTCTGAAATTTTTAGACAAAGTTTGAAATTATTGTTCGATGGATTAAAATTATAAATAAATTTTTAATCTGGTTTTAAAATTTTAATCCCTAGTAACAATTTAAAAAATTTGAAGGTTTTAAATTGAAATAAGAAATTCAGATTTTTAATCAAAAAGTTTATTTTGGTGTAACTTTAATCTGATCTCTCAATCTTAAATTCTCGATTTAGAACTAAAAAATTTTTTCTCAAAATCTCATGAAATGAATTTCCAAAGTATTCTATAAATTAAAATAAATTTACGTTCCTTTTATTTATTGTAATAAACACAAAGAAAACAGCAAAAAAATTCATTTTCATCTCACTCCACTCCCTCATATATGTGGAATCATAAATACACAAATTTTCATATTTTAACAGCACAGAATGGAATTTCTCATTGTAGCTGATTCTCAAGTCTTATTGTTTACATTTTATTTGCTTAAGAAAACAAGAAAATAAACGAAATGAATGTGTTTTGTGCGTTCTTTTGCTTTTCTTTGTTTGTTTATTTTCTTTTCAGTTATTTTTGCCATTTTGAATGTGTATAATGAAAAAAGAAAAAAAAGATTTTATGACTTGGTAACAAAAGAAGAAAAAAAATATTCTTGGAATCTCTAAAGTTTTAACAATTCTTTTTCGAAATCAAGCTAAAGTGAGATAGATTTTTTAAATTTAATCCATAAGTTTTTTATCTAACATAGATTTTTAGATCATATTTTAATCTGGCTAACTTTTTAATCTAATCTTTAAATTTTTAAACCGCTTTGTTAACTTTTTAATCTAAAGTTTAAAAATTAATTTTCTCTTTAATATTTTAAATTTTCACTATGCAAATTTTTAATGTTTTTTCTTTATTCTTTTCTAGAATTGACATTTAAGCTTCAAAAAAAGATAGCACAATATCAATAAACAGCAACACAAATCACATGAAAAAATTCACTAATGGTCCATATCGACATCAGTATCAGAAAAAGCAGCAATTAACGATCCAAAAAATCCCAAGGTTGAGAAATATTCACGAAAAAGAAACAAACAGGCAATTTCTACTTATCCACATGAGATTTCCGCTTTTCATTTATTTGTTAGCAGCTCACTCGAGATATTGCACAAACACACACACACGAGGCATAAAAGAAGAAGCAAGAAAAAAATGTTTGTGGGTGAAATGAAGAAACGAAAATGAGAGGAAAAGAAAGAAATTTATTTGATTTCCTGTTAATTATCGAAATGAGTTTGTTTATTGATTCGAATTTATTCATGTTTTTAGTTGGTTGGGGAGAATGTTGCGTGTGAGATAGGAGAAGAAAATTTTTTAGAAAATTTTCTCAATGAAGAATTTTTTTGAAAAACTTTGATTAATTTTTTTCGTTATGAAAGAAAATTTTTAAACCTAGATTAAATTTCAGATTAAAATAAAAGCTTAAATCTAGGATTAACAATATTTATATTAGAATAAAACCATAACATTAAAATTAAAAATGTAATGTCAACCATCATCATCAATAGCCAAAAAAAAAATTCAACCGTATAAAAAAATTAAACAAATAAAATAATCGCCGTTATAAAAAACTACAACAATTTCATGTACACAAGTATGTTAAATTCTCGTAATCTCATCACCATATCGCGTACATTTGTCAATTATCCGCATCATGTTTACATTCAATTACATTCTCATTCACGTCCTTCACAAAATTTTTTTCTCTTACTCTTTCACTCAAAATTCATGTCCATGCATAGCAAGCTGTTGAGTGGCGGCAAATATACAAAAAATATTATTATGAAATTTTTATGCAAACAAAATTGCCAAAAAAGCCTTTTCAGCTCCTCCGCGCTCTGTAAATTCAATTTACATACAATGCTTGACGTTTTCACATGCATGAGAGCAGTTATCAATAATGAACGATTTTTTTTTGTCATCAGCAATTGATTTTAATAAAAAGTGCAAATATTTGCGAATAAAATCTGTAAATTTTTACTGTGAGAATTTTTTTTGTGTGACTGCTGCTTTTATGAATGTGTGTTAAATTGTTTAATGAAGTCAAATATAATTTACCTTTTATGAAATTGGGAAATATTAAATTTAAATTTTTCTAAAACAGATTTGTAGTTAAAAATTATTAAAATTTTCAATTCGTAATACGAAATGTGTTAACTTCAAGATGTAGGCATTAGTAGTAAAGCCTTTTTGGACAGTCTACTTAAGTTATAACTTTTAAACTTAACTTTTGTTAAAGTTCATAATGAAATAAGAGTCAAGTAATTTAAATATCAAGCCAGCTTAATAAGAAATATCAAATTGACTTGATATTTATATTGCTTGACTTGATCTTTTACTACTTGATATTTAGAGCAACACTTTATTAATTTAAAAAAAATTAAAATTTTTAAGAATTTCATAAAAATTTAAAAAGTCTTATTAAATATTTGTAGACGTTCGAAAATAAATTTTGACTAATTTACGGATTGTTTATTTATACCTTACAAATTAAAAACAAAATTAAGGAAAATTTTCAGTAATTTTGAAAAACTTTGAGGTTTGAATATTTTTAGAATTCGGACTTGCATGCATGTAGTCAAGTACATGTACATGTAATTTTGCAAGTTGCATGCAAGTTAATTTACTTGAAAGTGTCTCTAATTTATTCAGTTTAAATTTAGTTCGGTCCTAAACTATGTAAACTTAAGAATCATTGATTTCCATATAAATTTGGCAAAATATTGACTGAATTTGTTAAAATTTGAATGAATAAGAGACACTTTCAAGTAAATTAACTTGCATGCAACTTGCAAAATTACATGCGCATGTATTTGACTACATGCATGGAAGTCCGAACCCTAGATATTTCAATTCCCTTATGACAGACCTTTCAGTAATTTTCTTTAAAGTTTCAAAAAAAAAATTTAATTGATCCTTTTAAAAGTACATTTGCCTTATTCCTTTTCTTTTTGATTCCCTCAAGCTTTTATTCTCACCCGTATACACATTAGAACCATGAGAAGAAAAAAGAGAAAAAAATCAATAATTTTCCCTCACTTATTCGTTCATTCATTCATAAACTTCACATTGAAGCACACGAAGAAGAAAAGCCAGCCAGCAGTTGTAGCAGCAAAAAACTTTTTTCATTCTCATTTCATACCCAGCCAGATGGCACACAGGCAATTTTGAGACTCTTTTTTTATTTCACATTTTTATTTTTTTTCATCATCAACCAACGACAGAGGAAAAAAATTTTATATACAAAAAAAATTATTTTATGTTTCGTTGTTGTGTTTGTTGTTATTGTTGTTTTGTTTTTTGTGGGCGGAGTTTTTGCTTATTTCCTTTTTCTTATTGCCAATGCTTTTTTGTTGTCGACTCACAATATACACAACAAGCAAGAAAAAAAAGGTTGCTTTGGGTGCTTTTTTGGGTATTCTATGTGAAAATGATTTTGACGTGTGTGTATGCTTTTAGCTGTTTAGGATAAAAATGGTGGAAATTATTTTTTATAAATGTGAAAGGGGGCAGGTCGTGGTATATTTTTAGTTAAAAGAAAAGCTTTGTTTTGTTAAATATCAAGTCAAGTACAGAAAAATAAATTTAATATATGAAAAATAAAAGTTTTATTTTAAAAATTTACAATTTTTCTTTTTTAGATAAATTAAAATATTAAAGGATTTATATTATTAAAACTTTAATGATTAAATTTACTAAAAATATTTTTAAATAGAACAAAATATAAAAATAATTCATTTTTCAAAAAGAATTGGAATATTTTAATTACAAAGCTAAGGTCCTGACGAAACTAAACATTTTCCTTTTAAAAAAATGTTTATTTAAATTAAACTAAATTTTATGGATTAAAATATCGACAAAATCAAACATGGAATAAATAATTAGCAATTAATAGTTAAAATCAAGAGAAAGACATTTAATCTAAAACTTGATCTCACCTTATGGTTAAATTTAACTATACAACAACTTTTTTGTTAGTTTTCAAAAAGTTTAGTTATAATTTGAATTAATTTTGATATTTCTTTGTATCATTTTGAAAGGCTTTCGTGAAGTTCAAGATTACAAAGTATAAAATTAAACTAGACTAGTTTAAAGTAGAACTCCAATATTTCTAAATTGATAATAAATTTTTTTTAACGATTTTTAAAGTTTTTACTTCTTTTTTACCATCTGATCAATCAAATATTTTAAGTAAAAATTTTTTTCAAAGTTTTTTAAGGTTAGTATAAAATTTTAATGCCAATATCGAAATTCTTTCTGATTAAATTTTTCTAATTTAAAGTATTTTAGAAAAATGAAATCTATTTTTCGTTTAGAAGAGATATAACTTTAAGAATTAGGAATAAGCAGAATTCAAAATTTTTTTTAACATTAAACTTTGCCTTAAATTTCAAATTAAACTTCAAAAATTTTTTGAGATTTTTCTATAAAATGTCATCTTTAATTGACAAAAAATGTCAAATTTATGAAAAAGATTTAAAAAATTTAAATATTTCTACAAGTTGAATAAAAATTATAGAATTTTGGGATTAAAATGAATTTTATCAGCAAGTTTTCTATTTTTGTCTTTTTACAAAAAATAAACCAAATTTAATAAATTTATTTACAAAACAAAATAATCAAAATAACAATAATTTATTCTTATCATCAAATTAATTTGCAATAAAATCACAAAAATTTATTTCATATCACCTCTTTATAAAGTTTCACATTTTACAGAAACAAAAAAGAGTTCTCTCCTCTTCTTATCATTGGAACATTCAAGCGACAAAACAACAACAAATCAGCACCAAGGAGCAAAAAAGAGAAAAAAAATTTAACGAAGAAGAAGCAAGGCGCGACACAACAAGCAACAACAACAAAAAATGTACTTTTAAGAGCCTTTAAAAGCTGCAAACGATGATGATGGAATAAAAAAAGCTCAAGCACATGCGCATAATGCATGCTCTCCACCTCCACTAAAGTTGCTGTTCCCTTATATACTCGAAAGGAAGTAAATAGGACCTCGTCTGTTGGGTGTATGAGTGTCGGCAAAGCAAAAGGTGAAACTGACGATGCAAAACTGAGAGAAAAACTTAAAAAAAGCTCCAAGATGAAAAATGGGAAATCGATCGAGAGAAAAAAAAGACTCGAGACGGTAAGTTGAGCATGAGGTGAAGGTGAAGTTTTCTTCCTTTATCATCAATTCTTTTTTTACTATACGCAGTAGGCATAAGAAAGTTCTTTAAGAACTTTAATGGAATTATGAGAAAAATTTTTTTTGCGGTTGCGTGTGACTTTAAGAAAAGAAATTGAGTCAAGTGAAAACAAGAAGGGAGAGAAAAAAAGTTCATTCATCATTCGACGGCAAATTTAGTCAATGTCTCGCTTTTTGATGTTTGGAATGGTTATGGTTCTTTTTGTATGTGATATGATTTGTCTGTCTGGCTGATTGAAATTTGAGAAAAAAAATTATTTTTAGTTTATTGATTTGCTCATGATGGTGATTGATAGAGTGAAGGTTAGTGAACTTTTTAAGAACATTGAAAAATTTGCTAAGATTTTTTTAGATAGAAAATAAGAAATTAAGAAAATATTTACTGAAAAATAAATCTCACATGTGATTTTGAAATATTATCAACCTAATAATAGCATGTTTAAAAAAATTTAAAAACATTCAGAGAAAAATTTTATTTACAGATTGTTTATTATTTGTTTATTTCAGTTTATTTTAGTCGTTGCTAACTTGTATGCAATCTCTATGAAATTCCATTAGTGTCACAAAAATAGAAAACAAAATGTTTTTCGCAAATCAAGTAGAAATTTAAACAACTGATTAAACAATTAAGTTAATGTAACAAGTCGTTTAAATTTAAGAGCAAAAAAATTAGAAACATTATTGAAAACACAATTAATTTTTAATGATTCGATTTGTAATACATTTGTGATTTATTTGAATGAAAAGTTGATTTTCATCTGTTACTATTCAAAAATTTATCATTTCAGTTATTCAATTTTAAGTTGAACGTTAAAAAATAACTGCATAAATTAGAAGATAACATTTAACTAAGCTAAAAAAGCATTTAGCAAGCGTTGATCTTAAACAGGATTAATAGTTGCATTCTCTAGTTCTCTAGTCCATTTTATTGCAGAATGGTTAAATTGATTCATTTTTAATCACTCATATCTTTTCTTGCTACGTTAGAGTATACAACAGGCATTTTAGTTTATGTATTTATATTTATTATTATTTATCGTCAAAATCACTGTGAATAAAGCTGTAACCTATTTATCATCTATCTTTTCTTGTCCAAACCACTAATCTGCTGAGCAATCGAGAAAATTTTGCAGTCCGTTACCTTAAGTCTTCTAGCTTCAATGTAATAATTCTAAAATGCTTCGGATTTAAAATTTAAAGTTTTTGAGGAAGTTTGTGTTAATATTAAATTAAGTTAATTTTTATCTGTAAGTTTAGAGGATTTTCTAAAAAAAATTTTTTCTAGATTCACAATGACTATACACAAAACTTATAAAATTTCCCACTAAACATAATATTTTAAAAAAACAAAAATGCATTTTATGTCTTTGACAAGCCAAAGTGTTGAAATTTAAATTTAAAGTTTTATTAAATACATTTTAAAGCCCATAACATTGTATAGATCCAACCAAAATTTGTCAATAATGGCTTTACTAAATCGAAAATTAATTTCAAGGTATGAAAACTCCCTCTTTTTTTCCTGACACAATTTTGATTTTATAAAAATAATCTTCATTTCTAAGGGTTGATTTTTAGTTTTTTAGAATTAAGTGTAAAGCTACTAAAATATCAACCTAAAGAAACAGATTTCGCAAAATTTGTGCATTTAATTTTTTCTTTTTAAAAACTAGCAAATCATCAAATTTTGAAGATTTCTAAATTTCAAAAATTTTTACTAAAAGTTTACGACATTCAAAAAACTTTAAAAGCTTCATATTAATAAGTGATTAAAATTCTCCAATTGCAATGTTTTTAAAAGCGTTGCTTATTTGTTTCCATAACTAAATACTGCATAATATATCACAAGTACAAATTCCATTATTTCATCTTGATAAAATTTTTTTCGGAATATCTCTTAATCTTCTTGAAAAAAGAAGTTCTCGTAACTAAATAATAATAAAACAACAACATAATCTACACAAAAGATAAGAGACACAAAAAAAATAAAAAGAAGAAACAACTTGAAAAAAAACCTGTAAAAGAAGAAGATTATTGCCAGAGTGTAGATTTGAATGTTCTGCACACTGACAAGCGACAACACAGAAAGAAAAAGGAGGCGGTGTTTGTTTCCATTTACAGCTTTTTTCTCTTCTTCTTTTTCCCATTTGTTGTTATATACACAACACAGCAACAAAATAATAATAAAAGCTACAGCAAATAACGACAACGATTGAATCGTAAAAAGAAAGAAAAGCAAAAAGAAGAAAAAGGTAAGAATTGTAAGAAACGAAATTAAAATTTTCCTTCTTCTGCTTTATTGCAAGGTAAAATATTCGGATGAAATAGACGAATTTTCAAAGAAATTTTGATTTTAATTTTATCTTTTCAAACTTATATGCATTAAAAAGATTCATGGTCAGTTATCCAAAATTTGTGAGACAAAATCCTTAAAAATGCGCCGATAACCATGAAAATTCAAAAAAAGGTTAGATTTTTGACCATGAGCAATTTGAAAAGTTTTGTAATTTCGTAAATATTCAATTGAATCGATGAAAGCTTTAAATTTTAATTTTTTGATGCAGTCATATTGAAGAACCTCAATTGAATTTGAGGTATGAAGAACCTCTTTCATGAAATTTACTGGAATTCGATACAACAAAAAAATCAAACACTAAAATCAATAGAAACTAAAAGTTTGAAGATTTTCAGGAAAACTTGTTAAATCCCTGATTATTCATAGTCAACTCTCAGTTATTTACAGACAGCAAACAATAAATGAATTTTGTTATGCATTGCTTTCTTGGAAATGTTTATTAAAAGTTCCTAGCAAAATAAAAATTAAGTTTAAAAAATTTACTTTAAAACTTTTAAAGCATTTTCTTTAACTTAAGCGAAAAATTACTATTTTTGTTACATTAAACATTTTAGAAATGTAAAATTTTATATTAAATTTGAAATTAATCTGAAGACATGTAGAACAAATTTTTTCACGATTCAGACTAAACAGCAAAGTTGGAGTTAATTAGAAAAATTGAGGAATGTTTTGAAATGTTTAAAGTTCTTAAGGAATTTCTTAGGAAAATTTACTAATATATAATTGAGTTTTAGGTAAAATGATCATTTTCAAATAACTTTTATGCCATTTAATATATCAGCTTTTTAGGATTGAATTTATTTCTTGCATACTCAAGAAGAAGTTAGTTATGGTATTTCGAGAGCATAGAAAAGCCTGTGTATTCAAAACTAAAAGAAAAATTAAAATATTTTTAAGCGACAAAATGCTATCCCGAAAAGCATAAATGTACAAAAAACTAATACAGAAATATTGAGTACATAAACCAGGGAATCTTGGTAAAGTTTTTCGGATATTTTTGACCGTTTTTTCGCAATTTTTCTTCGATGTTTAATGGCCTAAAATAAATTTTTACTTTTTAAAACATTGTTAAATTTTTCCTATTACGAAAGAGCTTAGAGAGAGTTAATGTTTTACATGATTCCTAATTCTTTAAACCTCCAAGAAATTAAAAAAATTTGAATTTTTTAGGAAATTTGCAATATTGAATATTTTGGTCTCAGTAGACAAAACATAACGTATACCTTTTGTCTTCTACTTGAAAGAACAAAAACCTTTGAAATTGTTTACAAAATTTAAATTTTTTTCTTACAAATTCATAAAATATTTCTGTAAAAATTCGAATCTTTTGTTCCTTCTACAAATTTATTTGCAAACAAAGTAAAAAGAGGAAACCAACAAAAAATTTCATGTCTTATCTAAACAATAAAAATTTTTAATCTAAACATAAAAACGTCAAATGAATAAAGAAAAACTTGAGAGTCATACACAAAAAAGCAACAGCGACATACAAAAAAGTAAACTCACATCGTGAAAAAGTCAATAAATAAACAGCTCTAGAACAGAGAGAAAAAAAAATTAAAATTTTTTAATGCATTAATAAGAAAACAGTCGGAGCACATACTCAGCACATTTCTTTCTCGAACTCTGATCAACGAAGCACAGAACGAAGAAAAAATTTTTATTTATTATTTTTTGTTTATTTTTGTTTACGAAAGCTGTGTAAACAACATACGAAATTGGTTTGTGACATATGAGTGTTTGGAATGTTTTGTTCGAGAGAGACGCAGTTGACAACAGTGATGATTAAATTAGCCACAATGTTCTCTAAATGTTTAGTTGTCGAATTGAAATTTTTTTAGAAATTTTTAAAAAATTTAATGTACAAAATTGTAGCCATACTTGAAACTTCAAATATTCAATTTTAGAAATCTTTTTATTCGAACTTTTCTTATTAATGAAAATTGAGACCTAATAATATTGATTTATTGCTTTGTGTAAAAATAAGCAGTAGTTTTCCAGATTGTAAACATTTAAACTAAAATAAATAAGTCAAAAAAGTTATTTGCTTCTTTTGTTGTTCTGATCTATTGGTAAAAGTAGGTAAAATCTACTAAAATCATTTTTTTTTTCAACCTGAGAAATAATTGATTATTTCAGACATACTTTAAAGACTTAACAGTCAAAATTGAAGGTGTAAACTTTGAAACTAAAAATGATTTTAATGGTAACTATATTAAATTAATATTTTATGCAATTTTAGGAATGACTCGAAAAAATTTTAAAGCAATTGATTTTTCAAACTTTTTTAAACTCAACAATGAATGTACAAACTCATTTGTAGTTTTGTTCAAGATTCAATTTTTGCAGAACAACTCAAACATGATCAGAACCAGTACAGAATAGTTTTGTAAAAATTATTTTGAATTTTCGTTTATACTAAAGCTGTTAATTTTTAATCAGATTTGAAAGACAGTTTTTGTGTAGCAGTCAAATTTTGAAAAATTTACCAAATAATTTTTTCAAATAAAGCAACTAAATTTTCAAAAAAAAATCTTTTTAGACCTAGTATTAATGATTTTTGAGTGAAATACAATTTAATAAAAATTCATCGATTTTTCTCTTCCAAATTTTCGAAAAATTTCTAATGTTATTAAGCATAAGTTTTTAAATATTTTGACAGTTATAAATGAAATTTGTTGAACCTTAAATTTTGAAAGAAAATTGATTGTCGGAATTTTTATTCTTTTAAAAACATTAATTGTTAAAAAAATTTAAGAAAATTCAAATTTTTTTTACCTTTTTATAAATAATGGTTTATTATCCATGCAATTAAAAATTTCAAAATTTCCAATGATTTTTTTTATAATCAAAAAATCACCGACAAGAGAATCTCACTTAAAAATCCACTTGATGCTAATTGACTCGTTAAATCCTTTTAAGCACGTTCATATACACGCTCACTTTAACAAATTTATTTAGTTCACTCTCTCATTATTACTAGCTCTCTCCTCCTCTCTCTCTTTCTTATTCGTTTAACTATTTGTTTTCTTTTGAAATTTAAGTAAAGACACAAGTAAGAGAGGCAATTGACATTAGATAATGAGATGACTTTGTAGAAATTGTTTGAATTGTTATTATCATTGAATTAGATAGATAGATAGTTGAATATTTAGTTGTATTTGGTCAAGGAATTATCAAATTTTTTAAAATCGTTTATTTATTAATTTAAAATTAACTTTTGTTGAAAATTTTAACAATTTTAAGTTCTTATTTATAACTTGATTCTTAAAAACGTTTTTGTTTCTTGCACATTTTTAAGAGAAATTTTTAATTCTTTCTAAGTAACCTAAAAAATTTTTAGGTTAAATATTTTATTAAACACAAAAATTTTGAAATTTTTTATTTCATTATTTTATTTATTTTAATAATTCAAGAAGTTTTCATTATATTTTTATATCCTTGTTTGGCATTTCAAATTTATTTAAATAATTTAAATTTTGTTTCGAAATTCCTTTAATTTTAATTCAATAAATTTTCTCACAATCAATCAAAAAATTAAGCACATAATAAAATTCATTTCAATCTTAATCAAAAATTGTTTGCTCTTTATCGATTCTTCACTTCTTCACTTTAAAAGCCGCAAAAGCCAATCACTAAACACAAAATTCACCGTGGCTCATCGATTTTTCAATTACACACACTCGACCGTCTTTAAAGCCAATATTTCTCCTTTTTCTTTCATCAACAAGTTTTCTATTCGATAATCAAATTAACCCGAGCAAGTCTCACTGACTTGCTATCGGAACCGCAATCGAAATGAAACTAAAACATTTAAAAAAAGCATCTAAAAAGCGGGCAAATTAAAATATCAAATAATACATGAAGTGAAATGAGAAAAAAAACTAGCATGTGTGTGCTTTTCAGCTCTCTTTTGTTTATTTTTCCACCGCACGAATGTGTTTGTGTGTAAATTTCTTCATATTTTAGGTTCTCTCTCTCTCTATCGAGGCAGCAAAAACTTTGTATGAAGAGAGATCTCAGAAATGAAGAATGTAAACTTATTTATTGTTTATTTTTTATTTACTCTACAATTTTTTCTTCTCATTCTCTCAATTTTATAAGCAAAATTTTTCACCTAAAAAAAATATTTTTTTTTTCGTTTTAAAAATGTTTTTCGAAAATTTCAAATTTTTTTAGAATTCTAAATACAACTCTGTTAATACCCCCTATTACGTACCTCATACTCTCCCGTACTAACTCTGTGCAATGAAATGTTTTCCTTATGTTTTATTTTTTGTTTGTTTATAAAACACAAGAAAATAAAAACGAAACACACAAACATTGCCCGCTTTTGCAGCTAGCTAACTCTCATGTGAGCAAATGTATGAAAAAGTGAGAGAAAGAAAAAAATTTCTCACTTGGAAATTAAAATTATTATTATTTTTACAGCGTGTTTACGCAATGTTCGTACAAATAAAGATTTTTTTTGCTGCTAAGCGAATGAATTTTTTTTGTTGTTAAATTTTTTATTGAAAGAAATAAAAATTTTATTAATTATTTGAATTATTATATTAGTATGAAGAAGAGAGCATTTAATTTAATTTAATTCATTTTATTCAGCTACTGCTAGATTAACAAGAATTAAAAATCTATTTGGAATAATGGTTTATGCCTACTGATGTAACAAAAAAAAATTAACAACATTAAAAAAATGATTGAAATTTGACTTTTTTCGAATATTCGCTAACTTAAGCTTCAAGACTTTAAGCGAGAGTCAATATTCAAGGAGGTTTTGATTTGAATGCTTCCACTTTGTTTATAAGTAAAATTTCAATCGACTAAGAAGTTAAATTAAATGAGTCATAATTAAATAATGACTTTCTCTTTAGCCTTTAAATGTCGACAAAAGGCGTTTTAAAAGTTTTCAATTTTATAATTTTTTTGGTGACTTTTTAGACTCTGATCAGTAGAAGAAACAATGTGTCTAAGTAGACTATGATTGAAAATACCTACTTTTTGGTAAAAACCAACAGATTTTTAACACATTTTGGCTGTGATAACTTTTTGTTACTCATAATTGGAGAAATAAAATTTTTTAATGAATGCTTCCATTTTGATATTACTAAATGCAGTAAATTAAGAAAATTTAAATGAAACTCTTGATCAATATATTGAGCAATACTTCTATAGTTTAAGATAAATTTCTTATAATTTTCATGTTTTTAACCTATTTTACAAGAAGGTTTTCAATTGGACTGTTCAAAAAATTATGTAACACAAAAAGGACAATCTTTTAGTAAAAGATCTAACAAAGGATATATTAGTAAATAGACCAAGGACAATATTAAATTACATTCGTATTTACACCAGGTGTGGAAACGATCCGGATACACGTAAATATCCGCAAATATCTACAAATATCCGAATTATCCTAAATATCTGTATTATCCGTAATTATCTGCAAATATCTGTAATTATCTGCAATTATCTGCAAATATCCGTAAAATCCGAAAAAATCCGTAGAAAATTTTCCGTTAAAATTCAAAACTCAAATGTCTAAAATGCATTTTTATGACCAATAAACACTATTATTCACCAATTTTTACTTAAAATGATGTAATATCATGTTCATTTGATGCATTAAATTCTATATAAACGTCTTACCTTTCATTATTTAATGATTTTCCTTTAAAATTAATATTTTCTATAGAAAATTTATGCTTATTATTATCGACCAATTCTTGTAAACCAAATTTAAAGGATAAATTTTTGTAGGGTATCAATTTTTAGGCATTTTCTTGAAAAATGAATCATTGTATCAATTAGAAATGAAAATTCTGAAATTCACATCTGTTCGTATCCTAAGCAGACGTTCTTAATTTCTAATAAATTCGACTCAAGTTAAAAAATTTTTTTGATTCAAATAGTTTGTATTTAATGATAATTTATGCACTTTGGTATAAACTCAAAAATTAGTTCATATACGGATATCAAGGCATCGTTCCTTAGGGGATGCACTGGAGTTCAAAAACATCATTTGTTCTGCTTTTAGAGATATTGAATAAATACACTTTGCTAAAAGATCTTGATGTATAAATCAAAATGGAATTTTTTTTGAACACATCAAATATTAGCTAACAAAAGCATTGTGAATGCATAATATTTTAAGCTACTATTGCATTTTAACATCATGTTATCCTTTCAATAAATAAACAGTTAAAACTTCTGTTTGCTTATATTTGAAAAATTCATAGTACCCCGGCACGATTATTTAAAAAATGTACAGAGACACACTAAAAATTCTGGATGTCTGTTTTCTGATAATAAAAAAAATTCTTAAAATAAAAAATTAGACTTTCAGTCACTATTATTAAATAGTGTTTTTATATTTCCCGGTTCTTTTCGAAAACGGAAATTCCCGCTTGGAAAAACACTAGTTCCAAAAGTTTTCATTTATAGGAAAAGTCTATAAAAATATCAATATCAATATTCGATATCTTTGGTAAAACATTAGACTAGAAGCAAAATTTGTATCATTTGACATTTTCTATATAGGATTCAAAAATTATGAAATTATTGTACATACATGCATACATTATATTTTTACTGCGACCAATTGTTTTTGAAGTAAAAATTCTTAAAGTCCATGTTTGCGCGACAGTTTTCTCAAGTAAAACTTAAGCTTTTCAAAAAAGTACTTCATTGCTCACATGTTTATCTAAAACTTTGAAATACTTAAGTTAATTGAGCGGGTCAGTGATATTGTAATCTACGCATAGAGAACTATCCAAAAAGTACAAGTATGTCATTTTTTGGAAAAGTATAAAAGATGCTTCCATTTAAAATCTTTGGGTAGTATTTATCTTTGGAAGTAAAAATATCAAAAAATATTGATTAATTTTGACGCTAGGACGATCTGCGAATGGAAATTTTTTTTGATTTTCAGATTTGTATGTTTGGTATTACCACACCAGATTTTTCTAACCATATTTGATAGCGTTAAATAGTAAGTTTCTAGATCAAGAAATATTTTTTTACACGTTTCTTTAACATTTAATGCAATTTTATAATTTTTGTGATCAAAATTCGATGAGTTTGTGATCTCTGTTAGCTTGAGCTAGTTAAGTTACCATTTATTCATAAAACTTTGTTATAAACTATAGAAAACTTCCAAATGATATTCCGTTTTAAGGTTAGCACTACGCACTTTCAAAAAGATATCTATTGCCCATGCCCTGATTGGGTATTTTTTAAATTTAATGCTCTAAAAATGAGACCATCCCTGATTTAAAATTGAATGAACAAAAAAGCAAATAAATTTCTATTGCTTTAATAAGAATGGAAAAGTTTAATCTCATTTGATTTTTCATTACGTCCAGTTTAAAAGAATGTCTATATTCAATATTGAGTTTATTGGTCGGTGATTTACATCAGGATCAATTCAATTCATCAATTTATCGAGTTTAGTGACTTAAAATTTTACATGCGTACAAAGACATGATTTGATTATTGTTTCACATGATCTTTAACATTGTAATCACATACGTCTATGTCAATGATTCTACAATGATCTATCATATTTTCCATCAATATAAGCAATTGATCTATCATTTGCTATCTATGTATAGATGTGGTCGATATAAAAACACTACCTAAATGACTTTATTTTCAAAAGAAGACGGTTGTTTTGAAGATTACACAGTCGCAAGTATGTCTAAAAAATTTTTTCAACTGTAAATTCATTCGCATTGGTCAATTTGATGTTCTTTTAATGTAAAAATTAGCAGAAAAACAAACAAATATTGAGGTATATGTCTTTTTACGCCTTTTTTAAAAGAAGTATTAAATATTGAAACTTTTTAACAAAAAATGTTCTATTTTGCTTTAAAACCTCGTTTCTACAAGAAACTGATTTATATGCAATAAAAATTTTTAGGGTGTTTTAGAGTTGATTTGGACCATATATTGAAAATTTTGCTACAATTGTTTACAAAATTTTTCAATTCGTTATCTGAAATTATCTGAAATATCCGTAAAAATCCGAAATATCTGTAAAAATCCGTGATATCTACAAATATCTGAAAATATCTGCAAAATCTGTAAATATCTGAAAATATCCGAATTATCTGCAAATATCTGTTTAATATCTTTTCGTTTCCACACCTGGTATTTACATACAAAACATACCGCATATATACTTGTATGCATGCGAAAACATGTGAATTTAATAAAATTTAATAAAAAAATTGCATGATTCTCATAGAAATTATGTCAGAAATGGTTCAAAGTCAGCAATAAGACAATTTTTTGAAACTTTTCGCATTATCAATGGTCTTTCAAGTAATTTCTAGGAAAATTGTCAAATGTCTTAAAATCTGTCTTGAATAACGACTCAAATACATCTTAAACAAAAAAATTTAATATTCTTTTTATTTTATCCTTTATACATCCCTGGAGTCCTAAATATTCAATTGAATCCCAAAAAAATATTTGTTTTCATTCCATTCTATTCTCCCCCACCTTCAAGTCAATTTCAAGCCAATCCAAAAGTAGCTTCCATTGAATACCAAAAAGTCACACAAACAAACACAAACATTGACCGAAAAAACTAAGCGACTCACAAAAAGTCATCATCGAGGACACGAAGAAAAAACAACCAAAAAAACACATCAGCAATAGATTGAATTTTTTTGATTGTTTTTCTGTTAATGGAAATGTAAATAGTCTGTTTTGTTTTTTCTTGTGTCTGTTTATTTGATGACATAAAAAGCAATCAACTATTCGGACATAACGATGAGTTGATGGATTTTTGGAAAATTCGTGAGAAAGACTTTTTTGGGTTTTTTTTATTGAAGGTTGAATTTTTTTTGCAAACTTTAATGAGTGTGGGAAAGAAAATTAAAAAAATGAGTTGAAGGTTGAATTTGATCTTTTGTCTGTATTTTTTAAAAGGGAGACATGAGTTTAGTTTTTAATAAAAAGATTAATTAAATTTGTTTTTGGTAGCTTTAATAATTTTTTTAAATTTTAACGAAATAATTTTTTAAAAAAAAATTCTTCGTTGAAAAAAGTTTTCGTGTTTCTTTCTATTTTTCCCTTTTCAACCTATACAAAAAGTCTTATTACGAAAATAAAAATTCATATCACGTCATATCATCACATCATGTCACATAATAATCCACACATAATTGCCATCATCATCTTCATCATAATCATTTAACTTCTCTTCTAATTTACCCACTCAGACACCTTCAAAAAATTATTCTTCATTATTGTTATTGTTGTGTAAACAAAAGAAAGAAAATAAGATGAAACTAACAAAGACGCTCGTTTACCACTTGACAACGTAACGCATTAACTGAAGAACAACACAATATATGAATTTTACTTAATTGAGAAATAAATAGAAAAAAATAATTATAAAGAAATGAAATAGGTAAAAATGTTGAAATTTTCTTAATTTTTTTTTTTTTTTTGATAGTAATATTTTTAGCGCATTTTTGGAACAACAATGCAGCTTATACATTCACTTTGTTCGGCTGGCTGTTCGGTTGGCTGTCCCTCTGAGATCTCGAAAACTATGATAGCTAGAGACTTCCGGTTTTTTGCATTAGATTTGTGCTAAAAAGTTAGTGGCGCGACGCTTATTTATATTTCTGTCACTAGTCATATAACTTGGGAAATTATGAATTAATTTTCCATATTAAAATTTGTAAACAAAATTTTTGTCGCGAAGTTGACTGCGATCAAAAAATTTTTCAGCTGCGCTTAGCCAACTTCGCGTATTTTTGAATTTGATCGTTATTTTCAAATCACCGAAATTTATAAAGACGATTCGAGGGAATTTTAATAGATTAGGATTATTAGCAGCAATTACATTACTCAAGTTTTCATAAATTATATTTCTATATGAAAACGTAAACAAAACAAGAACTAGCTGCTAAATTCCTAATTGACTGCTATTTGCCACAACTTAAATTTCAAATATTTCATTCGAATTCTCACAAATCTTACAAATGAAATTTCCTATACATTTGAAATTTACTTTAACCAGTATATCTTATCACATGAATCTGTTTTACAAACGCATCTAATATTTCTGTAATTGTTATAAACTCTGATCTAGGGACCAAAAATGCGCTTAAGTACACCGATCTGCAACACGGGTACTTGGTCACTGGTTAATATCATACAAAGTGATTTTATTTCAAAAATTTTTATAGTAAACATTTCTGAAATTTAAATCTTTTACAAATTTCAAATAAAGTGCAGTGTTGAAAATTTCAAAAACTTTATAATTTAAAATTTTGAAAATATTTTTGCTAAAATTGTTAGAAAAATTCATGAGTTTATAAATTTTTCCCAAAAGCTTTTAAAGTTAAAAAAACTTGTATGATTTTGATAAAAATTTCAAAAATTTTAACTTGTTTCATCACATTTCATCTTCAAACAACAAAACCAACAACAACGTAAAAAATATTTTATTTTTCAACCAAACAGAAACACAGTCAAAAAAACGCTCTTTTTAGGCGAAACACAAACAAAAAAAGATTTCAATGTGCTCATGTGTATGGAAAGATAAACAATTTTTAATGTTTTCTCAAATATATAAATTCTCTCGTTTTTTTGTTTAAATCGAAAAATAAGCAAAAAAATCGACAGAGAGAAGAAAAATAAAAATAAAATAAACAATAAATATAAATAAAAGCGGATGAGATGTAAAGCGACTTTTTAAGACTTTTGTGTTTTAGGAGATTTTAGAAAATGTTGAATTGTTAAGTGATTTTGGATTTAGTTTTTTGTTAAGTCATTTAATTCATCAGTGTTTTAAAAAAACTTATAATTTTGTTAATATTAAAAATGAAAATTGAAAAAGTTTTATTTCAAATTTTCAAGTGGTAAAAAATTCATAAAATTTTAATAAAAAACCTTCAAAATTGCATGTTTTTACCACCTGTTTCCTGTTGTTCTTTTTATTCCAAAAATAAAAATTTTCAATTTTTTTTTTCTTCATCTGCTTCTCCATCATTTCACATCACTTCAACTTCAAAAAACAACAATTTCAAGGAGAAACAAAAACAACAACATGCACATGATGTTTAAAAAATTCATTTTTTGACAAACAGTGAAATGTTTGACATTTGTCAATAGATTATTGGATTTTTTTTGCGAGTAAATAAATGTGATGAAATATTTTTGAAAATTCTTCAATGAAAATTTCAAAAAAACAAAAATTCTTTGAAAATTTTAGATAAAATTCCTATTTAAATACCTAGTTTTAGATATTCTTTCATACATCATTTCCATAATCACATTTGCACACATAACGTTAGATACAAAAGACCACATATGGAATAACACAAACATAAACAACAGCAGCATCTTTATGTACCCTCCGTATGCACTCTTCGATATTATTGCTTCTGTTTTGTTATTTTTTCATCACTTCTCATATCTATCTGATGTTGTTGTTGTCAATAAATTTTTGTTATTGCTGTATACAGCATCGGCATGAGTTATTTATCGAAACTCACACTTGGAAAAGCATTTTTGTTTATCTATCTTGGTCAAATGTAACTATAAGTAAAAGTAAGAAAAAAATATTTTTTTCCAGAGTTTGGAAATTTAAAAAAAAATATTTTTATCAATTTTCAAAAAAAGTTATAGAAGTTAAAATTCTAAAGATTTCTTTTTTTCAAATTAATAAACATAATTAAATAATTTTTTTTCATAATTGGAAGAATAAAAAATATTAAATCAATTATAAAAAATTTAGTAAAACAAGCTCAAGCTTTCTCATTAAAAACAGCAAAAAATATTTGTTTTTCGTTCTATCTTAAATTGATTTTTGTTTACGTTTAATTGTTTACTTAAAGTGTCCAGTTTCTGAACTCATGCATGCCAAACTTTGTTTATTTCTGTTTTTGCATGCATTTGTACAGTAGTACAAATGTTATTTCCATTTGGTATTGTTATTTATTTATTTTGATTTTCGATTCGAACCGAGAAGAAAGAAAACACAAAGAAGATTATCATTGAGAAATTTGCAAATGAATAAATGAAAAAGGGTGTTGAAACGAGATTCATAATGTAGGTTCTTATGACGATTTGCTGTAACTTTAAACTTTTTTAAATTTTCTTAACTATTTTAGGTCAAAAACTACCATCAAAACTACTTCATTTAAGACATTTTCTGAAAATATTAAAAATAGTATCGTGTAATTGAAAAATATTTTCAAATCAAGAAAATTACAAGCACATAGAAATATAAATTACCAATCTGTTTATCCCAAAAAAAATTTTCAATATTTTTTTACAAATATAAAGAACCTGGTCAAATATCTAAACAACCCCTCACACTACATCCAAAACATACACAAAGTACAAAAATAAATTTCTCGCACAAGAACCATTTAATGAAAGAAAAATAGGAAAATATTTATACTCTGTTGTCTTTTTTTCTCCTTCTACCAAAAAAAAAAAATTGTGTAACAAAAACAAAAGAAGAAACGAGTCTATCTCGACTATCATCATTGAATAATATCCATAAGCAGTTAGAAAAAGAAAAATTCCTTCATCAATGATAGGCGACTAAGGGAAGTGCACAATAAACACATTCGAGTTGTTGTTGTTATTTTTTGCTGCTGCTACTGAAAATGTGTATATAAAAAAGGGACGGATATGACGATGGTCGATTGATGACAACAAGGTGACGATGTGTAAAGAAGAGAAAAAAAGGAAAAGAAAAATAAATGAAATGTTTATGTAAGCAGTAGATGAATGAAATTGAGGGATGATGGTGTGGTGACTGCAAGAGAGAGCAAAATTGATGGTTTTTTTTGGAATAACTTGAGGATTAAAGGTGAGTTAGAGTAAGAAATTGTGACATGTTGTGCTGCAATTTGTAGATTTTGATTTTTTATACTTTTTTGAGATAAAAAATTTCTTTTTGGTATGAAAAAAATCTTTTTTTTTGCAAAAATTCTTAAACAAAATTTTTTATCTTTCTTCAATTTCTATAAAAAAAGGTACGAAAACAACAGAAAAGAAATTTTTTCACAGTTTGTTATCTTTTCAACCTGAAACAACATACAGAAAAAAGTCCGAAAAGAGGGTCGGTCCATCAACCATCAAAATTGACTGTTTGTTGCAAACATACAAAAATTTTCCAATGTCTTTGTTTATTTTTTCCTTAACAATTTTTTATGTGTTAAAATTTTTTTGCTGTTTATATTTTTTTACATTTCACTAAACAACAAAAAAATTAAAATGAAAAATTAAATACCGTAAAAATGATACAAGGCGATTGTAAATTTTTTTGTACCTTTTTTTGAATGTGTGTTCATTTGGATTTAATTTTTATATGTTTTTTGTTTCATTTTAATGAATATAAAGATGCTGGTGCTGCAGGCTAAATTCTTTAAATCTAGACCAACAAAAATGAGATATTTTTAAATTTTTACAGTCAGTTTTAGATTTGCATTTATTTAAAATTTGCAAAGCAGCACATTTTCAGATAAATTTTAAAATTCATAAAATAAAGCAAGTCAATTTTTTCATCAATCCGTATAAGCAGCAAAATATTTTAAATCTCAAAAAATAAAAAAAATCAAGGAATAAAATTTTAAATAAAATTTTAAAGAAAACTTTCCATAAGTCAAACATTTTACAAAAAAATCCAAATTTTTTGTCATTTTTCCTTTAAATTTCTCATGAGTTGAATACAAAAAAATCATTTCACCACCATAAAAAATTTCATCTATCTAAAGTTTATTGAAATAGATACGATATTTTATTTGAAAATTTATTTTTCTATATCTTAAAAAGATTCTCATTTCTCTGTCGAAATTTTTTATTGCGAAAGGATATGGGCAATTGTGTCACACAATTGTATTGAAGATGAAGATGTGAGTTGACAGGGAAAACGTGTCGTGTTGTCGTCTTTTCTTTTTGAAGGGTTCATGATTGTCAATTCATACATGTTTTTTGAGTGTGTATAACCATGAAAAGGGGAAAAGGTTCTTCTTGGGATTTTTCTTAATAAAAAAATTTTGTCTTGATTTTTGTTCTGATTTTGAATATATATATATGTGGGAATAAATGTGTAATTTGGGAATTTTTGTTGTCTGAAAGGGTTCATAAATTTTGATGTGTGCTAATAAAGTGTAGAAGAAGTAAATTAAGTTAGGAAAGTTTTAAAATAACTTGAGTAATTTTTTCATGATGGTATGCTGAGAAATATTTTATATGTCAAGGTATGGAAAAACCTTAAAAAATTATCAAACGATTGAGTTGAAAAGGTTAATGAAAAATTGTCGATTAGATATTGAGTTTATCTTATTGAATAAGCAGATTTGACAAAATTTGACTGCAAAAAATCACAAAAGAACTAAAAAATCAAAAATGAAAGAAAAAGTTCTCAAGCCTTGCCTTTATTAAAATTTTCCGAAAAACCAAAAACTGCAAAGAAAAATGTACAATAATGAAAAAAAATTCTAATTTTTTTTTTTTCAGCATAAGAAAAAAGCATTTGCAAATTTATATCTGTTTTAATAAAAAAAAATCTCCAATCCTTGAAAAATTTTTTCTTTTAAAATATTTTATTCTAAAAGAAAAGGTCACATCTTCTTATTCTACCGCACAATCAATTTGCTTTTTCTTTTCCAAAAACAAATCAACAACAACAAAAAGGGAGTAAAAAGAAAATTTTACCAATTATGAATGTTTTTATTTAAAGTGAAATTTAATTAGAAAAGTGATATGATACACATGTTATAAAATACAAGAACAAGGATAAAGACTGTAATAATAAAAACAGGAGAAATTTTATTCAAGGAAGACATTTTTAATTGAGCATATGAGTTTTTGTATGTAAATAATTTGATATCCTATGTAGAAAAAGAAGGAGAAAAGGCATTTAAAGCCAAGTGATATGAATAAAGATTTTTGTTTTGGGTAATTAAATTTTGTCATTTGGTAATCATTAATTTTTGATAGGGGAAAAATTTCTTTAGAATTTTTGAAATTTTTGAGTAGTTTTGAATTTTTTATAAAGAAAAAAATTTCTTTAATTTAGGAAATTTTAACATAATTGAAAATTTAAAAAAATTTGCTGCTTTTTACTTTTCTCTCTTTTCTTAACTAATTTCACAACATCAACAAGAAACAACAGCAGCATTAATAGAAGTTTAATAAAATCAATCAATTATCAAGATTAAATGCTAATGAATTGCTTAATTCAAACAATATAGTAAACTCAATTTTCAGTCAGGAATTTTTCCCTTCTATATTTACTTTCTCGTTTCTGCTTCTTCTTCCTTTTCTTCATCCTTTTACAGTAAAATCTACATCATCATTTGAGTCGCTCTTTATTTTCAATCAATTTTCATAAATTGCTGAATCATCAAATAAACAACAAACTGGAGATGAGAGAAAACGAGGATGTAAATAGAGATAGATGCTGTGTGAAGAGAGTGATTGAAAATTCAAATTCATTTGACTCAATCAAGTGTTAAAATAGGAGAAAAAAATCTATGTGAAAAATATGCATATGTGAAGATAATAAAGGAAAATTTCTACTCCAGAAGAAAAATTAATTTGAACAAAAAAAATTCAAAAAATCAAAAAAATCAAAATAATCAAAAAAATATCAAAATAATCAAAGATCACACCCCTTGGAATAATTCATGAGTTTATAAATTTTTCCCAAAAGCTTTTAAAGTTAAAAAAACTTGTATGATTTTGATAAAAATTTCAAAAATTTTAACTTGTTTCATCACATTTCATCTTCAAACAACAAAACCAACAACAACGTAAAAAATATTTTATTTTTCAACCAAACAGAAACACAGTCAAAAAAACGCTCTTTTTAGGCGAAACACAAACAAAAAAAGATTTCAATGTGCTCATGTGTATGGAAAGATAAACAATTTTTAATGTTTTCTCAAATATATAAATTCTCTCGTTTTTTTGTTTAAATCGAAAAATAAGCAAAAAAATCAGAGAGAAGAAAAATAAAAATAAAATAAACAATAAATATAAATAAAAGCGGATGAGATGTGAAGCGACTTTTTAAGACTTTTGTGTTTTAGGAGATTTTAGAAAATGTTGAATTGTTAAGTGATTTTGGATTTAGTTTTTTGTTAAGTCATTTAATTCATCAGTGTTTAAAAAAACTTATAATTTTGTTAATATTAAAAATGAAAATTGAAAAAGTTTATTTTCAAATTTTCAAGTGGTAAAAAATTCATAAAATTTTAATAAAAAACCTTCAAAATTGCATGTTTTTACCACCTGTTTCCTGTTGTTCTTTTTATTCCAAAAATAAAAATTTCAATTTTTTTTTTCTTCATCTGCTCTCCATCATTTCACATCACTTCAACTTCAAAAAACAACAATTTCAAGGAGAAACAAAAACAACAACATGCACATGATGTTTTAAAAATTCATTTTTTGACAAACAGTGAAATGTTTGACATTTGTCAATAGATTATTGGATTTTTTTTCGAGTAAATAAATGTGATGAAATATTTTTGAAAATTCTTCAATGAAAATTTCAAAAAAAACAAAAATTCTTTGAAAATTTTAGATAAAATTCCTATTTAAATACCTAGTTTTAGATATTCTTTCATACATCATTTCCATAATCACATTTGCACACATAACGTTAGATACAAAAGACCACATATGGAATAACACAAACATAAACAACAGCAGCATCTTTATGTACCCTCCGTATGCACTCTTCGATATTATTGCTTCTGTTTTGTTATTTTTTCATCACTTCTCATATCTATCTGAGTTTGTTGTTGTCAATAAATTTTTGTTATTGCTGTATACAGCATCGGCATGAGTTATTTATCGAAACTCACACTTGGAAAAGCATTTTTGTTTATCTATCTTGGTCAAATGTAACTATAAGTAAAAGTAAGAAAAAAATATTTTTTTCCAGAGTTTGGAAATTTAAAAAAATAATTTTTATCAATTTTCAAAAAAGTTATAGAAGTTAAAATTCTAAAGATTTCTTTTTTTCAAATTAATAAACATAATTAAATAATTTTTTTCATAATTGGAAGAATAAAAAATATTAAATCAATTATATAAAAATTTAGTAAACAAAGCTCAAGCTTTCTCATTAAAAACAGCAAAAAATATTTTGTTTTCGTTCTATCTTAAATTGATTTTTGTTTACGTTTAATTGTTTACTTAAAGTGTCCAGTTTCTGAACTCATGCATGCCAAACTTTGTTTATTTCTGTTTTTGCATGCATTTGTACAGTAGTACAAATGTTATTTCCATTTGGTATTGTTATTTATTTATTTTGATTTTCGATTCGAACCGAGAAGAAAGAAAACACAAAGAAGATTATCATTGAGAAATTTGCAAATGAATAAATGAAAAAGGGTGTTGAAACGAGATTCATAATGTAGGTTCTTATGACGATTTGCTGTAACTTTAAACTTTTTTAAATTTTCTTAACTATTTTAGGTCAAAAACTACCATCAAAACTACTTCATTTAAGACATTTTCTGAAAATATTAAAAATAGTATCGTGTAATTGAAAAATATTTTCAAATCAAGAAAATTACAAGCACATAGAAATATAAATTACCAATCTGTTTATCCAAAAAAAATTTTCAATATTTTTTTACAAATATAAAGAACCTGGTCAAATATCTAAACAACCCCTCACACTACATCCAAAACATACACAAAGTACAAAAATAAATTTCTCGCACAAGAACCATTTAATGAAAGAAAAATAGGAAAATATTTATACTCTGTTGTCTTTTTTTCTCCTTCTACCAAAAAAAAAAATTGTGTAACAAAAAACAAAAGAAGAAACGAGTCTATCTCGACTATCATCATTGAATAATATCCATAAGCAGTTAGAAAAAGAAAAATTCCTTCATCAATGATAGGCGACTAAGGGAAGTGCACAATAAACACATTCGAGTTGTTGTTGTTATTTTTTGCTGCTGCTACTGAAAATGTGTATATAAAAAAGGGACGGATATGACGATGGTCGATTGATGACAACAAGGTGACGATGTGTAAAGAGAGGAAAAAAGGAAAAGAAAAATAAATGAAATGTTTATGTAAGCAGTAGATGAATAAATTGAGGGATGATGGTGTGGTGACTGCAAGAGAGAGCAAAATTGATGGTTTTTTTTGGAATAACTTGAGGATTAAAGGTGAGTTAGAGTAAGAAATTGTGACATGTTGTGCTGCAATTGTTAGATTTTGATTTTTTATACTTTTTTGAGATAAAAAATTTCTTTTTGGTATGAAAAAAATCTTTTTTTTTTGCAAAAATTCTTAAACAAAATTTTTATCTTTCTTCAATTTCTATAAAAAAAGGTACGAAAACAACAGAAAAGAAATTTTTTCACAGTTTGTTATCTTTTCAACCTGAAACAACATACAGAAAAAAGTCCGAAAAGAGCATGTAATATGCTTTTGGTATAAATAATGTACAATAGAAAATTCAGAGCATACAAGATATAAATTTCAGACACTAAAATTATACGCAAAACTTTTCTTTGCATTTGGAATAAAAATCTATTTGGAATAATGGTTTATGCCTACTGATGTAACAAAAAAAAATTAACAACATTAAAAAAATGATTGAAATTTGACTTTTTTCGAATATTCGCTAACTTAAGCTTCAAGACTTTAAGCGAGAGTCAAATATTCAAGGAGGTTTTGATTTGAATGCTTCCACTTTGTTTATAAGTAAAATTTCAATCGACTAAGAAGTTAAATTAAATGAGTCATAATTAAATAATGACTTTCTCTTTAGCCCTTTAAATGTCGACAAAAAGGCGTTTTAAAAGTTTTCAATTTTATAATTTTTTTGGTGACTTTTTAGACTCTGATCAGTAGAAGAAACAATGTGTCTAAGTAGACTATGATTGAAATACCTACTTTTTGGTAAAAACCAACAGATTTTTAACACATTTTGGCTGTGATAACTTTTTGTTACTCATAATTGGAGAAATAAAATTTTTAATGAATGCTTCCATTTTGATTATTACTGAATGCCAGTAAATTAAGAAAATTTAAATGAAACTCTTGATCAATATATTGAGCAATACTTTCATAGTTTAAGATAAATTTCTTATAATTTTCATGTTTTTAACCTATTTTACAAGAAGGTTTTCAATTGGACTGTTCAAAAATTATGTAACACAAAAAGGACAATCTTTTAGTAAAAGATCTAACAAAGGATATATTAGTAAATAGACCAAGGACAATATTAAATTACATTCGTATTTACATACAAACATGCCGCATATATACTTGTATGCATGCGAAAACATGTGAATTTAATAAAATTTAATAAAAAAATTGCATGATTCTCATAGAAATTATGTCAGAAATGGTTCAAAGTCAGCAATAAGACAATTTTCTGAAACTTTTCGCATTATCAATGGTCTTTCAAGTAATTTCTAGGAAAATTGTCAAATGTCTTAAAATCTTGTCTTGAATAACGACTCAAATACATCTTAAACAAAAAAATTTAATATTCTTTTTATTTTATCCTTTATACATGCCTGGAGTCCTAAATATTCAATTGAATCCCAAAAAAATATTTTGTTTTCATTCCATTCTAATTCTCCCCACCTTCAAGTCAATTTCAAGCCAATCCAAAAGTAGCTTCCATTGAATACAAAAAAGTCACACAAACAAACACAAACATTGACCGAAAAAACTAAGCGACTCACAAAAAGTCATCATCGAGGACACGAAGAAAAAACAACCAAAAAACACATCAGCAATAGATTGAAGTTTTTTTGATTGTTTTTCTGTTAATGGAAATGTAAATAGTCTGTTTTGTTTTTCTTTGTGCTGTTTATTTGATGACATAAAAAGCAATCAAACTATTCGGACATAACGATGAGTTGATGGATTTTTTGGAAATTCGTGAGAAAGACTTTTTTGGGTTTTTTTTATTGAAGGTTGAATTTTTTTTGCAAACTTTAATGAGTGTGGGAAAGAAAATTAAAAAAATGAGTTGAAGGTTGAATTTGATCTTTTGTCTGTATTTTTAAAAGGGAGACATGAGGTTAGTTTTTAATAAAAAGATTAATTAAATTTGTTTTTGGTAGCTTTAATAATTTTTTTAAATTTTAACGAAATAATTTTTTAAAAAAAAATTCTTCGTTGAAAAAAGTTTTCGTGTTTCTTTCTATTTTTCCCTTTTCAACCTATACAAAAAGTCTTATTACGAAAATAAAAATTCATATCACGTCATATCATCACATCATGTCACATAATAATCCACACATAATTGCCATCATCATCTTCATCATAATCATTTAACTTCTCTTCTAATTTACCCACTCAGACCACCTTCAAAAAATTATTCTTCATTATTGTTATTGTTGTGTAAACAAAAGAAAGAAAATAAGATGAAACTAACAAAGACGCTCGTTTACCACTTGACAACGTAACGCATTAACTGAAGAAACAACAATATATGAATTTTACTTAATTGAGTAAATAAATAGAAAAAAATAATTATAAAGAAATGAAATAGGTAAAAATGTTGAAATTTTCTTAATTTTTTTTTTTTGATAGTAATATTTTTTATATCATACAAAGTGTCTTTATTTCAAAAATTTTTATAGTAAACATTTCTGAAATTTAAATCTTTTACAAATTTCAAATAAAGTGCAGTATTGAAAATTTCAAAAACTTTATAATTTAAAATTTTGAAAATATTTTTGCTAAAATTGTTAGAAAAATTCAAGGGGTGTGAACTTCATCAAAAA
>CM031382.1:2138842-2156258 GCA_018290095.1 Polypedilum vanderplanki | reverse complement strand
CAAGAGAAAATTAACAAAATTCCAATTCGATTTTTTTGTTTACAAATTTCGAAATTTTTCAAAAAAATTTTCGAACATAAAAAAAAAGATATTTTTAATTTTAACTAAAATACAGTCTTAAACTGTAATATTCTCTTAGAAAAGGATAATAAAGGATGGCAAAAGACTTTTCTGTGTACATTAGATCATCCAATTCAACGATAAATGCGAATTTCACCAAATCAAAAATATGCGATTTTTTAGGATCTTTACGATCTTTTGCAATCTTTTGAGATTTTTCAAGATCTTTTTTCGAGTGTCCTAGTCTGGACATTAAACTAATAATGAAGAACTATCAGGTCTTTCGGAAAAAAATCGATACCCCTAAGAGTACGTTACAAAAATTGCAATTATGAAAAACCTACTTATTCTTTTGACAAACGGTGAAAAGTATGATATAAACAGAGGTTTGTAGGAGTTTCTAAGAATAATTTGGTTCTAATTATATTTAGTTATCAATTTTTAATTTTTGTTCAAAATATTTATTAAAAAATGGATTTTTCTATTCAAGATTTTGAGAAAACTTTTCTCGAAAGTTTTCCATTGACAAAAATTATCTTATGTACTGTAAATTAAGTTTGTTTTTAGCACTTTTAAAAACTGCAATCGGAATCTATTTATGTTTTGTAATTTAGAAGTTATGAGCAAGCAAAATTATTGACTAAAAAATGGAGGCTTTTCCTAAAACGGTTAGTTCTCGAAAAATACTCAACCGATCGTAAAGATTTATATACCATTCAATCAGTCTTAAAATGAACTTTATAATACACTATACACACAAATGGAAATTGACATCCATAATTTCTTCATACATTTCAAAAATTCTTTTGTTTACAACATGGCAAAAATGTAAACAAACAAATTGTGTAATTTCATTCGCTCATATCTTTTCAATAACGTCGTTCCAAACCCAAATTGATACTTAAATCATTTAAATATAATGTATATTTACTAGTAAAAGTTAGATAATAGTTTGGAACAACGTAATTGAAAAGATATGAGCGAATGAAATTACACAATTTGTTTGTTTACATTTTTGATATGTTGTAAACAAAAGAATTTTTGAAATTTATGAAGAAATTATGGATGCTCAAATTTTCATTTGTTGTATAGTATTATAAAATTCATTTTAAGACTGATTGAATGGTATATAAATCTTATCGATCGGTTGAGTATTTTTCGAGAAATAGACATTTTAGAAAAAGCCTCCATTTTATAGTCAATAATTTTGCTTGCTCATAACTTCTAAATTACAAAAGATAAATAGATTTCGATTGCGGTTTTTAAAAGTGCTGAAAACAAACTTAATTTAAAGTACATAAGATAATTTTTGTCAATGGAAAACTTTCGAGAAAAGTTTTCTCAAAATCTTGAATAGAAAAATCCATTTTTTAATAAATATTTTGAATGAAAATTAAAAATTGATAACTAAATATAATTAGAACCAAATTATTCTTAAAAACTGCTACAAACCTCTGTTTATATCATACTTTTCACCGTTTGTCAAAAGAATAAGTAGGTTTTTCATAACTGCAATTTTTGTAACGTACCCTTAGGGGTATCGATTTTTTTCCGAAAGACCTGATAAATTGATTAGTTAATTTTTGGAATCAAAAGTTATCTTATACATTTGCTTTGTATGATTGGGTGCTTATTTATTTTTCTAAATTTTACAGACACAAACATTAGAAATTTACAATTTTTTATTAAATTTGTGTTAAAATTTTACTGGCTACAAAAAAACTTTTAAATTTTGTTCCTTTTTTTAAAAATTTGTTTTCAAATTTTCATGCTTATATTTTGTTTTTCATGTTTTTAATATAAAGATTCTATTTTTCAAAGTTTAAAATTTTAGCTCCTCAAAAATTGAATATAAAGAATAAAATTGCAATTTTACAAACCATACAAATTATGTAATTTAAATTTCAATAATGAATTAGAAAAAATTTTACCGTTATATTTAGGTCAATAAAATCCAATTTAAATTTTTCAAATAATATTTTTATCTTTTCATTTTTTTTATAAACATAACAGAACTGAATCAAATAAAAAAAAAATTCAGCAAACAATTTCAATACAAAACGCAAAGATGCCAAAGAAAGTAAACAACAATCGACACTGTGAAAACAAAAGAGGAAAAAAAATTTCTTTTCTTATTTTTATTTTCTTTCTTTACCATTGTGTTTATTATTACAGTAAGAATGAAGGCAGAAGAAGAGTAAATATCATTTTTATTTGAATGCATGAAGATGATTCAAGAAAATTCCAGTCGAAAGATTTTTCTGCCTTCAAAAAAAGAAAGAATTCATAAATAAGCAAACAAAGAAGGGAGCCATGAATTTGAGGTTTATTAACAATTTTTTTTCGAGGTGCCTTATGCAACATAATAAAAAAAATTCGCTTCATTCTCTTTATTTTGTTTATTAATAATTTAAAATGTTGATTTTTCTTCTTTCTTTTCGTTCGTTCATTTTTCGCATGATACACTCGATTGTTAAACGTGGCGCATTAATGAAGGGAAATTTTGTGCTGAATAAAAGAATTGTTGCGGAAAATTATGAAGATTTTTTTCTATCAGAGTGTTTGCATTGCGTGTCTTTCGGAATTTGATTTTTTATAAATGGAAAAATTGGAAAATAAAAAATAGAAAAATTGATGAATTTAAAGCAAAATTTTCCAAATGTCTAATTTTTAAAAAGATTATAAAACTTTAACGTTTGTGATTCGTTTGTGGTCACGATTTCGGTATGATAGAAAATTTTAATTGGAAATTAAAACTGTATAGATAAACTTAAATCTATCTATGATACTTCAAATGGCTGTTGCTGTGTTATTAGTACGTAATTTATCACTTTTCATAAAAGTGATTTTTAAAATTGGTTTTTAAATTACTTTATTTAAGCGGGCCAAAATTTTTCAACCAAATTCTTTCTGTTGAAAATTTTAGGTAGATTAAATTTAATCGCTTCGGGTTTATTAAATCTGACCGAAATAATCGCTAGATTAAATATAATCCCTACTGATTAATTAAATCCGGAGAAAAATTTCTTTCGAAAAATTTGTGCTAATTTCACTAAGGTTAAAATTTTCAAATTTTATTCCTTAAAAAATTAGTAAATTCGAAAATATAAAATAAAATTTTTTAATTTCAATATTTTCATTAAAAACACAAAAATTTCATCATAATCTTTTTTTAATAATTCATGTAAAAATTGTATAAACATACAATAAACACAAAACATTCATTGAAAAAAACTACATTACAGCAAAAATAAAATCTCGTTATAAAAACAGACAAGAGAAGAAGAAAAAAACTTTTAATAAACATCAACAAAAATGATGAGGAAATTCTCGGGTGTTTGTGCTTGTTAATAAACTAGTTTAGTCGGAATCAACTTCACTATAATGTGTCTGTAATCTTTTTTGGTAGTGTAAACATTGACTTTTTCCTCTTATTTCATACTGTACAATGTATTTTGTAATCATTTTTTTGAGTTTTATTTTTAACAAGACTTTTTTTGGGAAATTTTTAAAAATATTTTAAATTCATCATAAAAAACTTAAAAAAAACCTTGAAATATTAAAGAGAAACTCCTTCATATTTCAACTATTTTTCATCTCACAATTTAAAAGAAATGCACACGTGCGTAACAGCATCTTTTTATCGCTACTTAACTTTAACATTTCAACCATTTTCGCCTCACGAACTTTTCTTACCTGAAAATAAAGAAGAAGGAAAAAATGACGTGAGAAATCTCAGATAGGAAGAACAAAATATTTTTTCACACATGCAGGCATTCTGCAAAAAAAGTCTTCAGGATATGAAAGAAAAATGAAAAATTCACATCACATTCACAACATCGTCATCATCAAGCTTCTTTGTGTTCACTTATAAAAAGAAGAAAAATTTGTTTAAGAGTTGAGATATTTTTTTACTTTTTGTGGTCGATGAATGGAGTGAAGAAATGAAAAAAAATGTTGTAGCGAGGGTGCAATAAAAGTAAAGTTAATAAATCAACTTAAAGTGCTTATTAAAATGATAATGAATGTCTACCTGTTTAAAAAATTTAGAAATATTTTACACGTCTTTTAAGAAACAGCTACTTTTAAAATTTTTATTTTAACGTATTTTTGAAATTTAAAAGATTTAATTTTTTTCAAGTTTTTGAATTTTTTAATTTTTTTGTCACGAAAAAAAGTCTCATATTCAAAATACCTTAAAAAAATTCCAACATTTCTTTCTCCCCTTCGTGTTTCATATTTTCTCAATTTCTCCCAACCTACATCTTTCTTGTTTTGTAAACAATAAAGCAAACATAAAGATTGAATCACCAGAATAGTCATAACTCAATAATGTTTAATCAAATAAAATCAACAAAGCGCATTCTCTCATGCTCCCTCTCTCAAATTTCTCTCTTTTCAGTCATTCACTTGCTTGCTATGTCTCCAAACAACATTTCGTAATTTCTCTCGTAAACATCACACTAAATTGACTTCTAATTGTCATTCTTATGACTTTTACTATTTTCTGTGTCATCGCATAAACAAAATTTATTAAATGGCATTGAAGTGAAAATATTTGAGATAAAAATGAAAATTTCTAAAGTTGATGGAAATTTTGTTTGTTAATTTTGTTGATGAAATGAAGAAATTGAATAAATAAATAAGAAAATCTTTACTAGATGGTTTTGTGATTTTTTATCCAATTTTTTATGTTTGTTCCAAGAAATAACATTCAAAAAATGATTGAATTTGTATTGAAATTTTCTTTTATTTTTACATTCGTATTCTCTCAAACTCTTTCAAAAAGTTTCAATTAGGCACAAAAATAAACTTTCTCCTTCCATTAAAAACTCTTTTTCTTTTCACTATTAAAAAAGCAATTTTAGTAGTAAACAAATTAAGCAATTTCGCCGACAAATTGGCAACAATACAGACTGTCGACAGCAACTATGTTTGCATTTTAAAGTACAAAAAAATCTCAATTTCTGCCTTTCAAACTAATTTTTCTGTTGTTTGTTTTTAAAAAATGCAATGCGAGCTAGTCTGAGAGCAAACAAAACAGAACACAAAAATAGTTTGCAATGTGAGAAAAGTGAGATGTTTAGTTGCGATGCAAACACAAAATCTACTCAAATATGCAGGCATACATACACAAGATTCCCTTCACTTTACTATCAGATTGCACATTGTATGTTGTTGATTGTTTAGAAAACTGACGGATGAGAGAATGAAAAAAATTTTTTTTTGAATAAACGTGAAGTGAAATTTGTTTGTGAATCAGAATTGATTTGTTTTGTTTTTGAGATGCAGAAAGAAATGAAGTTTGAGGGAAGAAGAAGTTGAAAATTTTTGATCATATTAGTGAAAGAGTTGAACAATAAATTTTTAAGTAATTTCATACGAAATTTTTCTTTTTTTAAAAAATTTTTTGGCTAAAATAGAAAAATAGAAATTTTCAATTAACCTTTGGTGATTTTAATTATTTTCAGTATTTTAAGTAAAATTTATTACTAAAATAAAAAAACTTCAAAGTTAGTTCAACACAAACTTTTTGACTGAAGTACAAATATATGCAAAGCTACAAAAACTCAATTTTTCTTCTTAAAATTTATAAAAAAGTTTTCTCTTCAATTCCACAGAAGCATTTATAGACAAGTAGTAGTAAAATACAAAATAACCCACATAATGGATATCGATTTGTATCTATTTAGATAAATATCATCGAACTTTCTTCCCTCATTTTTCGTTCTCTCTTTAATTTAAGGATTCAACTTCTGATGATGTCTGTATTTTGTGAATTTTTGTGAATGATTTGTATGTTGTGATTACCCATAGTATTTTTGATCTCACTTTTTTATATTTAGAATTTTTTTTTTTGCTCCAAAATTAAGAATAAATTAAATATATGAAATTCCTAAATGTATTGAAAACTTTTGGTTCATAAAATTATTGCTTTTTTTATAAAGGTTTGTAAAATTTGACTTTAGGCTTTTTAGAAAAAAATAAAAAAAATACTTTATCATCTTAATTTGAGGTTTTAGATATTTTTTAAACTTCAAAAAATAAGCTAAAAACCCACATAATATTTCCAAATAAAACCTTTAATCTTCCACAAATTCTCCCTTTTTGAATAATAAAAGTACACACATAACAACTCTCAGCTTATCTCAAGTTGTTTATCTTTTCAACAAACAGTAGCAGCAGCAGAATAAAAAAATTGCTACAACATGCTCCTTTTTTCAAAATGATGGCAATAAACAGCAACGGTTCTTAAAAGAACATTTTCTGCAAAGAAAAAAAATAAATTGATCCTTCGAGAGAGAAAAAGTGAAAATTGCATGTCATCAAGTATGAAGAAGGTGCGAAAATGATACACAACAAGGCAGCAATCACAATAATAATCTCTAACACACACATATAGTAGTCAGAAATGAAGAAGGTTGAGGGTGCAGGATTAGCAAGTGATGAGGCATTTATCTTGCTTATAAATTTATCTCTTCACTTGCTTTCTGCATTTTTCAGATAATGAAAAATAAAACGTCCGTTTGGAGTGTTATGAAATTTTTTAACAAATAAAAAAGTAGTTTTACAGTTTGACGCTTTTTAATTCCTTCAAACAATCAAATAATGGTGACAAAAGAGTTGAAAAAATTGAGTAGACTTGTTAGTTTTTCCATCAGCAAACAAAGAAGAATGAAAAATGTAGAAATTTTTCACAGAGTTGGAAATAATAAATATTTTTTACATCTTTTTATTCTAAATATAAAATTTTTCTACAATTTCATGACAAAAATTAACAAAAAAAACAATTTTAAAGTTAACCGATTTTTTTTCTAACAAGAACATTATTTTTCCTATCCTTCACTTAAATCCACCTGCATATCCATCTCACTCATGAAAATGTGCTAAAAGTATTTTATTTTTTTTGTGTACACTTTACTCTCTTTATATGTGAGATATGACCATTAGGAGTGTTCATGAAAAACATTCATCATCAACATAAAATCCCCGTAAAAAAAGGAATTCTAAAAAAGAGAACTGGACCATATCACATTTGTTACAGAAAAAAGTATTTGCATTGAAACTTTTTTCATGGTATTTAAGTACTTTTGAAAAAGGAACAAAAAATAAATTTTAAAGGATGTGAGTGATTTTAACCATTTATATAAAAGAATGCAAAATTTCACAATTAATTTTCAAAAAATTTTCAATGAAAACTTCTTAGCTCTTCCATTTCACAATTAATTTTAACTTCAATCAATTTTAACCAATCATTATATAAAAATTTTGCTGATTTTTTCACTAATTCTTCTTTTCCTTCTTCTGTATTGCTCACAATAATTTCCAAAATTTCTTTTAATTCGAATTCAATTTTGATTTTTTTCTTGCAAGTTTTTAACAATTTATGTTGATTTACAATTTTGTCATGAAATTCAAATTTTTTTCTTTCAAGACAATTTTGAAAATTTTCATTTGAATATTCAAAAAGTTTTGATTCTGGTTCTAATCTCATAAATAATTGTTTATAACATTCAACTTGTTCACTATCAAATTTTTTAGAAGAATTTTTTATAAAATCATCTTGAAGTTTCTGTTCATAATTTTCATTTAAAGTACAAAAGTCGATAATAAATCCAACTAAATCTGCAACAATTCTTTGACTTTCATCATTTTCATCAACAATTGTGGCTTCCACTTGGTCATAATTTGTCAAATTTAATTTTTCTCTGAAGCATTTTAAATGTTTTTCCTCAAATTTACCAAAATAAGTTTGAATTTCAGTACGAAGTTTAAATTCAAGTAATTTTTCAACACCTTTTAAAAGTGAAATTAAGTTATTGTTTAGTGCACAATAATTAAAAGAGAAGAAAAATAAAAGAATTAAAAAGTTCATTTTTTAATTAATTTCTTCTCAACTGAACTCAAAGAAGATCAAAATAAAACTGAAAACAAGAAAAATAAAATTGTTGTTGTCTAAATAATTTGAAAGGTTAAAAGAGTAAAAAAATTTTTTAAACAAAAATTAAGTAAACAAAATAATTAAAAATAAATTGTGTATTTTTCATTATTGTCATTGCAGTTTTAAAAAAATTGAAACATATTAAAAAATTTAATAGTTCATCAATTATCCGTAGATTAAACTAATCTGTAAAGATTAAAATTAAATCTATCAAAAATTTTTGTTAACTTCACAGAGATATCAAAGAATTAAAGCTTCTTAAACAGGTGTTTTTTAAGCTTTGAACATCCAGATAATCTAAAAATATCAAAAAAGTTAAATCAATATTTGGTTTTAAAATTTTATTTTTCACGAATTTTTTTCTTCAGTTCAT
Source organism: Polypedilum vanderplanki (assembly GCA_018290095.1). NCBI lineage: Eukaryota > Metazoa > Arthropoda > Insecta > Diptera > Chironomidae > Polypedilum > Polypedilum vanderplanki. The sequence continues at coordinate 2,147,883 of CM031382.1, read as the reverse complement.
CAACATCGCATGTAAGTTTGATTTCATAAAATTCAACATTTGCATTAAACATAAATTTTGCTGATTTTTTGATGAGCTCTGGTTTATTTATTTTTGTGGGAGCAATGATGTCTTTGAGAATGTAGAGCCTTGATAACAAATCAAATGCACTGTAATAATCACTGCAAACTTTTCCATGTTTAAAATTTCCATCACTGTAATCAAAAGTCTTGAGACATTCTCGATATTTTTCATTTGAAAAATTGTCAAATAATTTCGATTGTGGTTCAAGTCTCATAAAAAATTGCTTATAACATTCAACTTTAATTTCATTAACATTTTCCGTTACTTCTCCATGAAATTCTTTCTCATAAACTTCAAGAAATTCAGATTTTTTATCTTCATAATAACAAATTTCTGTAACTTTGTTTAAAATGTTTGAAAGTATCAAATTAAAATCAAAATTTGTTTCTTCATAATTTTTTACATCATCATTTTTTGTCAAATTTAATTTTGCATAGATACAATCAAAATATTCAATTTTTAAGTTTCCAAATGACCATGAAGTTGTACTATCATTTAAAAGTTTTTGCTTTACGTTTTCTAAGTAACTTTTTAAAAGACTTTCAACGCTTAATTCACAAAGAATTTGATTTAAAACTATTGAAAAAACACACAAAAATAATTTTTTCTTCATTTTTTTCGAACTTTAATCTTGAAAGTCACAGACAAATCTGAATTGTGAGTAAATTTTTTCATATTCTTTATCAATATTTGCTCCAAAAAATTCATCAGAAATTATTAATAATCAAAGAAAAGGTTAATAGGTTAAAATAAAATTATTTATTTGTGCAATTTGTAAGAAACACAAAAAATCTAAATCGATATAAAAATAAGAAAAAAATTTCATGTATTTTTTTTTTCCAAGGTATGGAAAAAAGCGATTTGGCAAAAAAGTCGTTTAAATAGCTTAGTTTCCATACCTTGATTTTTCCAGTATTCAATTGATTGACTAGCAATTATAAATCATTTATATTCTACAAAAATTTATAAAAAACGTAATTTTTTCAAAAAAAATATGAAGCTTTAATTTAATTAAATTTTTTCAACTTTATTTCACCCAAACAAGAAACTACAACAGAAAAATATATAAAATAAACTAAATTTTTTATCAACAACAGCAGCAGCAAAAAAAACTTTGCTTTTAGCAACATTTCCTTTCCTCACCCATCCGTATGTATGCATATCCGTGTTCATTATTTCGCTTCGCCTTTCATTGTTTGTTTGTTTGCACAGCAATAATCATAATTTTTAAAATGCGAGCGAGATGATGATTTCATGTCTGCAACTCTCTTCTCTTTTTTCTATATTCTCTCTGGGTTATATTGTTTACATGAATTTTGAAGAGAATTTTTTAATTTTATAAAACGGGGGTGGTCAAGTATAAAAAGAAATGCTTTTAAGAAATCAATGTTCTTTTCTAACTTGAGAAAATTGTTAAAGTTTTAAGCAAAACCTGAAATTTTTTTGTAAACTAGAAAATTTTAAATATTCCAAAAGTTTTCAACCCCTTTAAAATTTAAGTGAGAGCTAAATGGAATTATTGCCCTGAAGTTGAACGAGAGATAGAAAGAAAGAATTTAAAAATAAAAACAAGTAGTGAAAGAGGAAAAAATAAATTATGAAAGTTATTTTTTTTAGTTTTTTAGTAAAAAGAAGAAAGGGAAAAGATTTAATAAAAAATAAACAAAACAGAGACTAGGAAAATTTAATTAAATTTTATTTTTTCACTGATTTAGATAAAATAAAAGAAATTTTTCAATACTAAACCAAATATTTTTATTTAAAAAATGTTAGAAAAATTTTTAAATTTTAAATATAACTGCTGATATTTTAGGATGATTCACTCTAAAAAAATTAATAAAGAAAGGAATCGAAGACAAAGGAATTCTTAATATCTTAAAAATTTAAAGTTCTTAAGTGCTTGCTTTAAGTCTTTTATCAATTTTTTTAATCCCTTGACCACTAAAATTTTAAAACTCTTTTTTCTTTTTATTTTCAAATTAATATTTTTACTCTTTTACATTTACATACATCAAGACCCACTTACTTTTAAACTCACATATAAAATATTTTTCTCTCTTCTTCATAAGCTACAAAACAAACAGGAAAGAAAATCTCGACTGATATGAACGTGAGCTAGATAAATTACATTTATGGTTTCCATTTCTGTGAATATGCTTTAGGAAAAAGTGCTGTTAAAAATTTACAAGTTCACATTTGAATGAGTTGATATCTAAGTACATTTAATGGATGAAACATTTACTTATGTGTACCGAAAAAAAGATTTTTCGGACTTCCTCATACCCAAAGTAAACCCTCATAATCATTTTTATTCTGATTTTTCAGCAAAACATTCAGCTCATTATTCAAATGAAACACGACAAAAAATCTTTTTCAATTGTTTTATGCCTTGTTAGCATATTAGCAAGCAGTAGCAAAGGCAAGTAAAAAATCATCATTTTATCTCATTTGTCGACGTATGTTTTTGCTGTTTTTCGTGTCTGAAGCGTGAATGTGTGTAATGAAAAAAAAGAAAAGGAAATTTCTAAATAGGAGATTGAAAAGAGTGATTTTGTATAACTTTTAAGTTTTTTTGTATGATAATGGTAAAAAAATTTATTTTGATTTTTGAAAAAAAATTATCTTTTCCAAAAATTTTAATTTTTTCAAAATTTTTTATATGCAGAGAAAATAAAAAAAAAATAATTTTTTTAACACCCATTCGAGAAAGTCATCTAATTTTCAAATTAAAATAATAAACAAAAAACTCGCAATTACAAGATATACAAAAATTTATTTCACTTTTTATCTACAATGAATGCTCATGTCGTTTCGCTCATTTAAACATATTCGATGCTTGTGCATAGTTTGTATGAGAAAATGAGACTAAAAATGTTGTAAAATTTATGAGCAAAAGTCGACATTGGTGTGAGTTTGACAGAATTGTTTAAGACAAAAGAAAGTCAAACAGAAAATTTTAATAAAATTTGTGTCTGAAGTAACTGATGCCGCGAATTAGGGTTGTGTGTAAAATGGAATGAGTTAGAATAAGAATTGTAATGAAATTACGCAAGACATTGTTGTCGCAGCAAAACGACATGAGAGGGGTTGAACAGAAATACAACAAGAAAGAAGATGTTTGTTAATACACATATGAGTTGGGAAATGTTTTTAATAACTTACAAGAGCGAAAATTACAAGTAACAAGATGATATGGGATATTAACGAGAAGAGCAAGGGGAAAAAGAATTTTGTTTTTTAATAAATTAAAAATGCTACTTGCAATAAGAAAGTCGTTAAAGTTTATTTTTCAAAGGAACTAGATTTATTTTTACAAATTTCTTATGCTTAGATTAAAATTAATCCGACAGAATAAAAAAAACATAGGTTGTTGGTGAAACATTGTTTAATTTTAGATGTGGACATTTGACAATCTTTGTAGTTTATTACAATCTTTTGCGATTTTTACTCTTTTTTCGAGTTTATTTGATTCCCAAATCTTTTAAAATACAATTCAGCATAACTTTCGTGTCTTCTTTTGATACTTTCATCATAATTGTAGCAACTTTATTAACATTTTCTTCAGTCAAATCAAAACTCAAAATTTTCACTACCAAATGAATTATCTTTGGATTTTTATGATTTTTATTTATTGCTAAACATTCGTTTAATTCTACTAGTCCAATTTCTTCACTCGAGGAATTTCCTAAACTATTTTCTTCTTCATCACTTCCACTTTTTTGGCATTCTTCATTGATTTTTGATGTTTGAAATTCTTCAAGTAATTTTGACTCTGGATCAATTTTTTGTAAATCTAATTTAAGACATTCAACATCTTCATCAATTTTTCCATATGCTGCTGCCAAAAAGCTTGCAATATCAACAAAATGTTTCATTGTTGAATTTTCAGATTCACAAAAATTTGCAGCTGCAAAAACAGCTTCAAAAATTTTTCTGTTTTTTAAACTTTCACTTTTAAATATATCAAAGTCATTAATTTTTAAAGCTTCAATTTCATCACTTGGTGTCAATTTTAAATTTTGCCAAATACAATTTCTATCAGAAGTTTTTAATTCTTCAAGATTTTCATTCATTTCCAATTGGTCAGCATGATCAAAAATTCCTTTTATTATTGAAATTAAATTTGATGAATTTCCAATTGAATTTGCACAAGAAAATGAAATTAAAAGAGAAATTAATAAAAATTTCTTCATTGTGAATTGATTGATTGAATTGTAAAATGAGACTGAATAAAGAAATCTTAATAGACTTGTGTTGATTAATTATTAGCACACATTTTAAAAGAGGCTTTTTTCGCACGTTGTCTGTCTGTCTATTTGTATATTAATTCATGATTGAATATTAATTCAACGGCATATTTGAGTTAGTTTTCAACAAAAAGTCTTAAAAAATTATTAATCGTTAATAAAACTTGACGAAAGTAATTTTTGAGGCACGTTAATCCATAAACATACATATGCAAATTTTTTGTCAAAACCTTTTAAAAATATTAAATAATTATAAAACATGAAGAAAACAAAACAAAATGATTTTTTGATTATTTTATCAAGTAATATGATGCCAAATTTATACTAATCTGTAATGAGAAAATGCGCTTTTAACACGACACAAATATTCAATATTACGGATTTCTTTAATTTAAAAAATCTTAATGATTTATACAAAACATAAATGAGGTCAATTGAAATAACAAATAAACAATTTTATCAAATAAAATGCAAAATAAATTCAAATTAAAAAGTTTTTTGAAGAAAAAAATATAAATAAATTTTCTACTCTTCTAAAAATTATTTGCTTTTTAAAATTTGGTTTTCCCTAACCCAAAAAAAACTACAGCATAAAATACAAATTCTTTTGTCGATTTTATCAATGGGAAATTTCCTGACAATATTTCCTCCATTTCAAAGCCATTTATCTTCCACAACTTCAAATTTTCCAATTCGTATCATGCAGAAATGCCTTAAAGCGTTATAAAAAGAATAAGAAAGTCGAATAACAACAAGAAATCACGCAAGAAACACAATGCAATGATGCTGAACAAAGAATAATGGAAAGAGATGAAAACTTTTGTTAGTTTCATTAGAAATTTCTTTAAAAACCTCACTAATTTAGTTCACTTTAAAATGAAACATTTGCGGTCGCTTCCAAAAAATATCCTCAAGAAAATTTCTTGTGACATTTTCCCTATTTCTTTCATTGTTTGACGGTGGTGAAAATTTTTTTGTTTACTTTTCTCTCACTTCAATGACAAGAGTGACAGAAAGGAAAACAATTTTTCATTCATTCTCAATTTTTCTTAGGTTATTGTGCCATCATCATCCTCATTATTTTTGTTGTTGTTGTGTAAATAATGAATAATTTAGAGCTTCAACTTGTGAGTAAGAAAAGAGAAAATTAAGAATGAGAAATTGAAACTGGCAATAAATGAATAATTTGAGAATTTGAAGAGAGATTTTTTAAGGCTTCATTATTTTAATCTAATCTGAGTTTAAATTTAAATTTTAATCCTGGTTTTAATCTCTAGTAAGAACCAGAGTTGTTACAGGCGAGCTCGCCTGTAACAACTCTGGTAAGAACTATTTAAAATCTAAAAAATTTTAAATTTTTAAAAAATTATTTTAGAATTGATGGTTTTACAAATTTTAAGCCTAAAATGTGATTTAAATTCCTTTCTAAAGTTAAATTTAAAAATTCAAAAAATTTTAAGCTTAATAAACTTTAACTGTAATATTTTAAAAATTAGAAACTTGAATTAAAATTTAAAAGCTTTCAAGCTTCAAATCTCAAAAATTTATTATTTGTTTTATTTTTATAATAAAAAGTTCAAAAATATCAATCTAGAGCAGATTATATATATTCACAATGATCATTTACTTTTTTCTTCATTTGAAATACAACAAAAAATCCACATAATCACAAACACAAGAAATTATTTGAATGCGTTGTTTATTCAAGATTAAATAGTTCAAGAAGAAAAAAATTAAATAAACAAAAGGTTCAAATGATTTTTTCTAGAGTTTTTACTCTTTCTTTTTTATATTTATTGCCTCTGATTGCTTTTTGTTAACTCCGCTTAGAGACTATATTTTTTTGATAATTTTAATTAATGAAATAATTTATTTTTGCAATATGATTTGTATGAATTTAATCTAATGCATAATAAGTCTAAGATTGAATTATTTACAAAATAGAAAAGAATGATTTTATATAAATCATACATGACCATGAAAATTTTAAAGATATTTATTGAACTAGCTGATAGAAGATGCATAACATTAATGCTACCAAGGATTCTTGTAACCAAGCACGTCACATAACGCTTACGTTAAACTATCAATTTTAAAACACTTATTTTCTTAAGTCGTAAGTTTTTTGACTAATACTTTAACTGACTAATTGTTGAAATGTTTCAAATAAACATTAAAAATATTTCTATATGAAGGCAAAAGAAAGTAAAAAACTAACTAAATGTTTTGTAAACCACGAATTATTAAAAAGTTCAATACTGTTATGAGTAAAATTTCTCTTAAAGCTGCGCATTTAAGAACGAAAAATTCCTTTACGACACACTTAAATATAAAGAAAATTTTCTTATGATATTTAAATAAAATGCTTTTTAAAAAAATTCCAAAAATTCGTGACAAATTTTAATGATTCTTAAATGATTTTTAAGTGAAGAAAAAAATGTCATAGAAAGAAACTCGCGTCCTTATGACCCATGACAAAAATTTAGTCTAAGATAGTACAAAATTACAATTAAATTTGCATTACTTAATAAATTATTGAACAAATAAACAAAATATGGTAAAACATATGCATGTGAACAATTCTGATAATATTTTTACAGAGTTGTAAAAAAATTTTCTATTTGTTTGCAATGTAATGCAATGGATAGTTTTTTTAAAGATTGAATAGTTTTGACGTTTATTAAGAGTTTTGATTTCAAAAAGCGATGCAAAGTCTTTCAGTCTGTTAAATTTTTTCTTACAAAAGGAAAAAGAAAAAACTTCTTTGAAGTCATATATTAACTGTTTTATATTGTTAAATGATTATTGTGAAACGTATGTGATTGTTACAAAACAGAAGTATAATATATAGGGTAAAGGAACCTATTTTTTGACCTATTTTCATATTTTCAACTTTAACCAATAATATTTCACAAACTATTCACTCAATTTCTATTCTGGTGGAAGTTTTGAATGTAGAATGTAAAGCACTTTCAGTCAAAACACCACTTGTAAGCCGACGATGAGTAGTTTAAGTTTAATCACAATTTCACTTTGAATACGGAACCTAATTTTTGACCTACGGAACCTATTTTATTGACCTATTTACGTTCCTAATTTTTGACCTATTTGTTTACAACTGAATTTCTTTTCACAAAATCTCTCCAAACACTAACAAACTCAACACATTTCTTTCTTTTATTATTATTTATCAATTTTTTTGCGATTTCCGAGTTTTAAAATGCTTTAGAAAGCAGAAAATTATAATTTATAATTTTTCGAACTGTTTTGAATGCGTTTTTTACGCATTTTAACCTGAGCGCGGATTTACATTTTGTCGACAAAATTTTGTAAACAAATAGGTCAAAATTAGGAACAAAAATAGGTCAAACAAATAGGTTCCCGATTCCCTACTTAATTTCATTAGTTAAAAGTGGTTTTACACTTTCATTTATGAGTTTATATTATAGTTTAAGTTTTTTTTACAAATATTTAAATGATAAAACGTGAGTGAAAAGTGAATAATAAAGTGAAAATAAAGTGATTAAAATCTTGCAAAAATTTTTTCATCAATTAAAAGATTTACGAAAATGGACAGTTCTTGAAAATTATTGCAGTTAGAACATGAGTCAGGTGATAAGTTATGTTTAAATATGATTTGTAATTGATCTATATATGAAATATCATGGTTTTGGTTGATTTAGATACATTTTCCAATAAATTTAAAATAGGTCAAAAATTAGNCTTAAATGATTTTTAAGTGAAGAAAAAAATGTCATAGAAAGAAACTCGCGTCCTTATGACCAGAGTTGTTATGGGCGAAAAATGGGGCCGCCCCGTTTGTGGGGCCGCCCCGTTGAGGTGCCGCCCCGCAAAAAGGGCGGCCCCAGCGGGGCGGCGGGGCGAGGGGCGAAAAATTTTTTTTCATCGTAAAAATCTGTTTGGTGGTTTTTTGGACGTAATAATTATAAAATAGAATGGGAAAAATATTTTTTTAATTTTTTTCAAAAATTTCGACTTTTCCCGGCCTAAAAACCGTTTTTTAAATGCATTTTTGCTTATTTTTATGTTCAAAAATTCATAAGTTTTGACCAACTTATCCGAAAAATATCGTTGATAGCTTGTTAGAAAGGTTATTTTAAGCCCTTTCTAACGATATATAATATGTATTATATACTTTCAACCTATGGCCACAAGAACAATATTAATGATGTCACTTTGTGATTTTTTTGCATTAAATAAGCTTAAAAATTCGAAATAGCTTCGTAAAAATTATTTTAAGGTTTTAAAATTTTGATTTGTATTATTTTAATACAAAACATATAAAGGTTTTTCAAAAAATTAGATTTTCTACAAGAATGCATGCACTATGGCATATGCTGTCGGTCTGACAAAGCCTTTTTGGGAAATTTCTAAAAATTGTTTGAAATAACTTTAAAATGACAAGAAATAATAAAATATGCAATAAAATTGATATTTCAGATGATATTTGTAAAGAAAAGTGCATTAAAATTTTTTTAAAATGTAAAAATTTACATGAATTTCTTTAAACTTTAAGTCGTGATTTAAAAATTAAATTATCATCTGAAATATCAATTTTATTGCATATTTTATTATTTCTTGTCATTTATAAGTTATTTCAAACAATTTTTAAAAATTTTCCAAAAAGGCTTTGTCAGACCGACAGCATATGTCATAGGGCATGCATTCTTCTAGGAAATCAATTTTTTGAAAAACCTTTGTATGTTTTGT
>CM031382.1:2033401-2138343 GCA_018290095.1 Polypedilum vanderplanki | reverse complement strand
AAAATATTTTTTTATGTTTTTTTAGTTGTTACAATAATAAATAGCATAAAAAAATATTTTTTTTAATTTTTTATCAAAAATTTCGATTTTCCCGGCCTAAAAATTGTTTTCCATATGCATTTTGCTTATTTTTTATGTTCACAAATTCATTAAGTTTTGACCAACTTATCCGAAAAATATGGTTGATAAGCTTGTTAGAAAGGTAATTTTAAGGCCCTTTCTAAACGATTATAATATGTATTATATACTTTCAACCTATGGCCACAAGAAAACATTAATTGATGTCACTTTATGATTTTTTGCATTAAATAAGCCTAAAAAATTGGAAATAAGCTTCGTAAAAAATTATTTTAAGGTTTTAAAATTTTGATATGTTTAAATTTTAATACAAAAATACAAAGGTTTTTTAAATTGATTTCCTAGAAGAAATGCATGCCTATGAATATGCTGTCGGTCTGACAAAGCCTTTTTGGAAAATTTTTAAAAAATTGTTTGAAAATAACTTATAAATGAAAGAAATAATAAAATAATGCATAAAATTGATATTTCAATGATAATTTATTTAAATCACGACTTAAAGTTTAAAGAAATTCATGTAATTTTTACATTTTTAAAAAATTTTAATGCATCTTTTTTTACAAATATCATATGAAATATCATTTTATTGATATTTTTAATTATTTCTGTCATTATTAAAGTTATTTCAACAATTTTTAGAATTCCCAAAAAGGCTTTGTCAGACCGACAGCATATGCATTGTCATCGCATTCTTGATAGAAAATCTAATTTTTTGAAAACTTTATATGTTTTGTATTAAAAATATACAATCAAAATTTTAAAACCTTAAAAAATAATTTTATACGAAGCTATTTCGAATTTTTAGCTTATTTAATGCAAAAAATCAAAAGTGACATCATTATATTGTTTCTTGTGGCCAATAGGTTAAAGTATATAACATATTATATATCGTTAGAAAGGGCTTAAAATAACCTTTCTAACAAGCTATCAACGATATTTTTCGGATAAGTTGGTCAAAACTTATGAATTTTTGGACATAAAAATAAGCCAAAAATGCATTTAAAAAAACGGGTTTTTAGGCCGGGAAAAGTGAAATTTTTGAAAAAAATAAAAAATATTTTTCCCTCTATTTTATAATTTATTACGTCCAAAAAACCACCAAACAGATTTTACGATGAAAAAAAATTTTTTTCGCCCCTCGCCCGCGCCCCGCTGGGGCCGCCTTTTTGCGGGGGCACCTCAAAGGGCGGCCCACAAACGGGGCGGCCCCATTTTCTGCCCATAACAACTCTGGGTCATAAGGACGCGAGTTTTTTTCTATGACAATTTTTTTCTTCACTTAAAAATTCATATAAGAATCATTAAAATTTGTCACGAATTTTTGGAATTTTTTTTAAAAAGCATTTTATTTAAATTCATAAGAAAAATTTTCTTTATATTTAAGGTGTGTCGTAAAGAGATTTTTCGTTCTCAATGCGCAGCTTTAAGAGAAATTTTACTATAACAGTATTGAACTTTTTAATAATTCGTGGTTTACAAACACTTTAGTTAGTTTTTTACTTTCTTTTGCCTTATATAGAAATATTTTTTAATGTTTATTTGAACATTTCAACAATTAGTCAGTTAAAGTATTAGTAAAAAACTTACGACTTAGAAAATAAGTGTTTAAAAATTGCATAGTTTAACGTAAGCGTTATGTGACGTGCTTGGTTACAGAATCCTTGGTAGCATTAATGTTATTGCATCTTCTATCAGCTAGTTCAATAAATACTTTAAAATTTTCATGGTTCATGTATGATTTATATAAACCATTCTTTTCTATTTGTAAATAATCAATCTTGACTTATTTATGCATTAGATTAAATTCATAAATATATTGCAAAATACATTTTCCATTACTTAAAATTATCAAAAAAATATGTTTCTCAAGCGAGTTAACAAAAATAGAATCAGAGGCGCAATAAATATAAAAAAGAAAGAGTAACAACTCTAGCGGGAAAATCATTTGAAACCTTTTGTTTATTTACTTTTTTTCTTCTGGAACTAATTTAAATGCTTGACAAAACAAGCATTCAAATAATTTCTGTGTTTGTGATTATGTGGATTTTTTGTGATTTCAAATGAAGAAAAAGTAATGATTCATTGTTGAATATACTATATTGCTCTAGATTGATATTTGTTGAACTTTTTTATTATAAAAATAAAAAATAATAAATTTTGAGCATTGAAGCTTGAAAGTTCTTAACTTTCTACATTTCAAGTTTCTAAATTTTTAAAATACTTACAGTTAAAGTTTATTAACTTAAAATTTTTTGAATGTTTTAAAATTTAACTTTTAGAAAGGAATTCTTAAACACATTTAGGCTTAAATTTTGTAAACATCATCCCTTCTAACAATACTTTTGTTAAAAACTTCTTAAAATTTTTAGATTTTACAATAGTCTCTTACCAGAGCTATGTTACAGGCGGAGTTCACGCCTGCTTTTCGCCTGGTTTTGTTAATATCACCAATTTACCGTATACTTTGAATGATAAAACACCTCTTTTTGTACCTCTTTCTCACATATTCTAACTTTAAAACAATGCCAAATTTGAAATTTTTTGGCTTGAGTATAGCTGAGCTTATTGTTTTTTACAGTGTTCGCCTGTCAGAAAAACAGGCGAAAATTCAACAAAATCCGTACAGTGCGAACATTTAAAAATCATAACCTCCCCCCCCTGCTAAAAACCAATAAAAAATTCAAATGGCACTTGTTTTTAAAGGTGAAGATATTTACGACATAAGGTACAAAAGAGTTTTTCGTCTTTTCAAATATATGGTAAACATTTATATTAATAAACAGGCGAACACACAGGCGACGCCTCGCCTGTACAACTCTTGTTCTTACTAGAGATTAAAACCCCAGGATTTAAATTGTAAATTTAAACTCAGATTAGATTAAAATAATGAAGTCTTAAAAGATCTCTCTTCAAATTCTAAATTATTCATTTAATTGCCAGTTTCAATTTCTCATTCTTAACTTTTCTTCTCTTCTTACCTCACCAAGTTGAAGCCTCTAAATTATTCCACTTATTTTACCACAACAACAACACAAACTTAATAGGATCCGATGATTGGCACACTAACTAAGAAAATTTGAGGAATGAAGACAATTGTTTTCCTTTCTGTCACTCTTGTCAATTGCAGTGAGAGAACAAAGTACACACAAAAAATTTTCACACGTCAAACAATGAAAAGAACATACGGGACCATGTCACAAGAAATTTTCTTAGAGATATTTTCCTTCTGAGAAGCAGACCCGCAACTCGTTTTCCCATTTATAAAGTGGAACTAAATTCAGTCGAAGTTTCTTAAAGAAATCTCCTCTAATGAACACTAACAAAGTTTTCACAATCTCTTTCCATTATTCTTGTTTCAGCCATCAATTGCACTTCGTGTTTCTTGCACCGTCGCATCTTCTTGTTGTCTATTCCCGCACTTTCTTATTCTTTTTAACTAACCCGCTGTACCCAGAGCCACTTCCCCTTCTGCTAATACGACATGGCCACAATTCTGCCACAGTTGTTGGCCCCCACACCTACCCACATGGCTTCTCAGAACTGGAACGGACATATCCTGTCAGGCCCCAAATTTTCCATTGATCAGAACGCCACAAAAAGCATTTGCTATACTTCTCACTGTTGTACCGCTTCTTTCTTGGGTTAGGGAAACACCAAACATCTTTAACACACAGCAACTAACTCTTCTTCTAGACAACGCAGTAGCACCAATTTAATTTTACTCAACTCTTTTTCCTTAAAAACCTCTCTTTTAATTTGAATTTTATTCTTGGCACCATATTTAAATTCTGACCTACACCACCCCCTCCTCGCCTCCCCTCCTTCCACTTCGCTTCATTTCAAACACACCTGCCTCACCCACCCCATCCCCCTCTACTTATGTTTTCTGACCCCTACACTCCCACATTCAACGATTATTACATTTAACTTAACAGACAATCCAGTACTCATTTGAACTATTCTTTTGTGTCGTGCTTATCAAACCCCAGACCCCGCCACTCTCCACCTCCCTACTATCTGACACCGATCTACGTCATCACCCCCCCCACCCCCCCCATTCCGAGCGCCCACCCCATCAATTCACTCCCTCTGACTAAACACTACCCACCTCACCCAAACCTTCCCATCCTACCTCTGGTCTTTCCTGTTTTCCCTATTCCCCCCCATCCCCGTCTTCTATACCCTTCTCACCTTAAATATCTTCATCCAAAAGATTTTGACCACACAACCACATTCTGCATATGTACTGTTAGGACTCTAACGTGCCTCAAAAACTTCCTCCCCCCTTCGTGCAGTTTTTTTATAACGATTTAGATAATTTTTTAAGATTTTTGTTGCACAACTAATCACAAGTATGCGTTGCAATTATCATTCAAATCATCGAATTAATTACCAATAGACAGACAGACACAGTGCACCAAACAAAAGACTCTTTTTAAAAACTGTGGTGCTCACACTAATTTAATCAACCAACACAGTCTCATTAACGATTTCTTTATTCCAGCCCTTCATTTTACACCAATTCAATCAATCAATCTCCCAAATGAAGAACCCTTCTTTATTTAATTTCCTTCCTCTTTTAATTTCCATTTTCTTGTGCACAAATTCAAACTTGGACATCTCATCAATCTTAATTTCAAACTACACTCAAAAGGATTCTCCTTTGATCATGCCTGACAATTGTGAAATGATCGTAAATCTTGAGCACATTACAAAATTCTGATAGAACTTGTCTTCTGCGCAAAAGCTTAAAATGACACCCACACGTGATGAATATTGGAAGCTGAGTACAAAATTACACTTTCGCCTTTCGATCATATTTTAAAAGTGAGACCAGCTTACAAAACACACACCGAAAACACTTCTCTGCCAAAGCTCGTTCTGCTTTGCCACGTCGCAAACTTTCTTTGTCAAAAATCCTGAAAATCTCAACAATGAACCCACAATTCCTCTGTCTGAATCATCCCAAGCTTTCTTGGGGCAGCAAAAGCATACTGGAAAAACTTGATGAACCATGGTTGAATGTCCTTACTTACGATTTTACAGAAACATTGATTCCAGAGTCCAAACATTCATTGAAGAACTTTCAACACCATACTAAAAACATAATGAACCGATCATGCAACACAAACGCTGGACTGGAACGAAACACGCAAATAGTTTACGGAAATCTCCTCGCAGGTGACGAATTGACTAGGTCAGACCCCCCATTAAACCGAACTGTCTTAGCAATAAATAAAAATCATAAAAATCAAAAGATCACCTCCCCCCCCTCACATTCGAGGTAAGTGAAAATCTCATAGCAGTTTCTGATTTGACTGAACAGCAAACATGTTCCACGATCAACGTTGGCTAAACAATTAATCGATGAGTATCAAAGACCGACACCGACAGTTAAATGCTGAAGTTGTATCCTCTCAAAAGGTTCTGGGACATGCAAATAAACTCACGCAACAAAGACGTAAAAACTCAACAGCAAAAGATTGTAATAAATAACAAAGACTTGTCCCAAATGTTCCACGATCTAAAATTACACCACCCCCATGTTGCACCACACCAACCCTCATGTTCTTTTTTTTTATCTCTGTCGACTTAATCTTTAATCTCAAGCCCATAAGAAATTACTGTAAAACAAATACACACTCAGGTTCCTCTTGAAAATAACCTTTAAAACCGACTTTCTTATTGACAAGCTAGCACTTTCTAATTCTATTAAAAAACAAAATTCCTTTTTCCTTGCTTTCCCCTAATCACTCGCCATATCATTTGTCTACTCTGTCATTTTCCCGCTCTTGTAGTTAATTAAAAACATTTCAACTCATATGTGTATGTAACAAACATCTTCTTTCTTGTTGTAATTTTCTGTTCACCATCTCATGTCGTTTTGCTGCGACAACAATGTCTGTGCGTAATTTCTTAAAATGTCTTATTCTAACTCATTCCATTTTACACACACACAACCCCCAACCTAATTTCGGGCACTCAAGCTACTTTCAGCACACAAATTTTCCATTAAAATTTTCTCTGTTTGACCTTTCCTCTTTGTCTAAACAATTCTGTCACACTCACACCACCCAATCTGTCGACTTCTTGCCTCAAAACAAATTTTCCACATCTTTTAGCTCTATTTTCCTCATACAACTCACTCGCACAACGCACTCGAATATTTATCAAACTGAACGCGAAACCGACATTGAGCCCTCCCCCCTCATTGTAGACCTAAAAACGATGAAACTAATTATTTCGATATATCTTGTCAATTAGCGCAGCTTTTTTGTTGACCCATCATTTTACCTTTGAAAATTAGCATGATTTTCTCGACTGGGGCGCGCTGTTAAACCAAAAATTTATTTTTCTATTTCCTCTCTGCATCATAAACAAATTTTGAAAACATTATAAATATTTGCGAAAGAATCCACATTCTTTTTTAAATCAAAAAAATTTACTTTTAACCCACATTCTCCATCCCCCACCCCTCCCCCCCCCCCCAACCAACAAAACTCTAAACAGTCTCATCACACAAACTCCCACTCTTCCCCTTCTCCACTCCTCCACTATCTTAGACACACTTCTCCTTCCTTCTCTCTTTCTTCTTCAATTACACACATTCAGCTTCAGCCCCCCCCCCACACCGACAAACCAGCAAAAACCACTACCTTCGGACAACTAAGATAAAATGATCGATTCTTTCTTCACTTGCTTCTGCCCTACTCCCCCGCTTTGCTAATCCATGCTACCACACGCGCCATCAACCAAGCTCCTCGAAACAGCCATCCTTTGTCGTGTTCTTCCATTTTGAACTCAACTCGAGCCTCGAATGTTTTGCTGCAAAATCAGCCAACACAACATGCTTATCGCACGCGTCTCTATCTTCGCCGAAAATGAGGAAGTACTCCGAAAAATCTCTTTTCTTCGGTCCACACCCCATAAGATAAAGTTTCACTCACCTTAAATGTACATTAGACTATCAAATCATTCAACATGTCGACCTTCGTACAATTTTTACACACCCCCCCCCCCCCCAGCAACTTTTCTCCTCAAGCATTTACCAGAACAACTCGGAAACCCATAAACTGCTCACATTCTATCTAGCTCACCCGCTTCCACTCCATAGCTCGACAGAATTTTCTTTCTGTTCTGTTTTTGTAGCTTTATGAAGAAGAGAGACAAAAATTTTATCATGTGCACGTTTACAAAGTAACTCGGCGCTCTCTGCATCGTCTGTAATAATCCCCAGAGTAACACACACTACTTAATTAAAATAAAAAGAAAAAAGAGTTTATCTAAAACTTTTACGTCGCGTCACGGGATTAAAACAACAATGATCAAACGAATTACAAGCAAGCATCTAAGCTTCTTAAATTCTTTAGATATTACCAGAATTCCTCCTTGTCTTCCCGCACCGTCCTTTACTCTTATTAATTCTTTTTAGCGTGAATATCCTCAACACCATACCTCACAGCCCAGTCTAATCTTTAACAACTTTAAAAATTTTTTCCTACAACATCTCTTTTAAATAAAAACTATATTGTTTAGTATTGAAAAAATTTTTTTTTTTTTTTTTTTTTTTTTGCTTTTTTTTTACCATCTAAAACTCAGCTGAAAACTAACAATTAATTTCAACATTCCCTTCACTCCAGTTCCTGTTTTGGCTCTCTCTATTTCTTACTTCAAAATCTTTTCCCCTCTCCTTCTTTTTACTAAAAAAACTCACAACAAAAATACATTTCATAATTCCTATCCTGTTTTCCTCTTCCTCACCTACCTGTTTTTTATCTCTCTCAAATCTTTCTTTCTCTTCTCCGCTCTCACTATTCAGGGCGCACGATATCCCTCATTTAGATCTCATCTACACATTCTTACAAGGGGTACTTGAACCTCACTTCCTGCTAAGCGAATCACCTTAAAATTCTCCTAGTTTTACAAAAAAACATCTTCAGGTTTCTCTAAAACTTAACCAGATTTTCCAAGCTCGAAACACACGCACCACATTGACTTCTCCTTAAACAACAGCTTTTTCTTTTTAGCACTTGAACCCCGTTTTTATAAAAATTAAACGACTCTCTCTTCCAAAATCTCATGTAAAACAATATAACCAGACGAGAATTACGAAACAAATGCAGCAGCACGATTGCCAGACATGAAATCATCTCGCCTCGCTCGCCACTCTTCTCACAACAATTATGCATTCCATTGCTTGCTGCACACAAACACACAACACCTGAAACGGCGAAGCGGGAAATAATGAACACGGAATATGCACTACAATACGCGCCCATCGGTGACGGAAACGGAAAGCTTTCGTCGCCTCCAAAACGCCAAAGTCTTTTTTTTTGCTGCTCCCCGTGTTGTTGATAAACCCACACATTTAGCTTTATTTTATATACTTTTTCATGTTGTAGTTCTTGTTTTGGGGTGAAATAAAACGTTCGAAAAGACCCAAATTTATTAATTAAAAAGCTTCATATTCCTCCTCTCCCTTCTTGAAAAAATTCACGCTTTTCTAATAACATTTTTGTAGAATAGACAATGCACTCTTATCACACTGCTCGTCCCACACTCAACTTGCAATAACGGAAAAAACTAAGGGTTATCGGAACTAGCAGCTTTTCAAAAACGACTTCTCTTCTATTTCTTCAAACTCGCATTCTAACTTCTTTTCCTGTTCGTTTCATCTACAAACTCTGCACCCAAATAAATAAATCTTTCATTATCCAACCCCTACTAACCTTTTTTAAAAAAATTAATTTTTTTTCGCCCCTCGCCCCTAACAACTCTGCTTATGACCCATGACAAAAATTTAGTCTAAGATAGTACAAAATTACAATTAAATTTGCATTACTTAATAAATTATTGAATAAATAAACAAAATATGGTAAAACATATGCATGTGAACAATTCTGATAATATTTTTACAGAGTTGTAAAAAAATTTTCTATTTGTTTGCAATGTAATGCAATGGATAGTTTTTTTAAAGATTGAATAGTTTTGACGTTTATTAAGAGTTTTGATTTCAAAAAGCGATGCAAAGTCTTTCAGTCTGTTAAATTTTTTCTTACAAAAAGAAAAAGAAAAAACTTCTTTGAAGTCATTTATTAACTGTTTTATATTGTTAAATGATTATTGTGAAACGTATGTGATTGTTACAAAACAGAAGTATAATAAATAAGTATAGAATAATAAAAAAATTATCATACTTTGAAATCAACTTTTAAAAAAGTCAAAAAGATCCTAACTTTTTTTAATATGGTTTAATTAAATCTGAAAAAATCTACTTAAATTTCTACGAATTAAAGTAATTTCTATACATTCATTGTAAATTCTTTAATTTAAAAGACCTTGAAAAGTTTAAAGAACTTCGAAAAATGACATGATAAGGAATTATATAATTTAATTCTTCGCTTAATCAAACTCAATTTGTGCTAGAGATAATGCAATGACATTCCGAAAGAAATAAAATTCACGATTTTACTCTACTAACCCATAAAAACGTCAATATTTACCAAAATAAACAATTTACAATTTTTTCATTAACAAAGTTGACAAACAGTTCCATAATGTCTACAAAATACCCAACTTTATCTCTTCTTAAGAAATTCAATAAATTCGCAAAACTCAAAAAAAATCCTACGTGAGAATTTCAAAAAAAAAATTTAATTCATCTTGTGAGGTCATTTAAAAGTTCATTAAAATTGATAACAACCATCTCGTGAGGAAGCGAAAAGAATTATCACATTATTCTTGTTACTGTACATATCAATCACAAAGTAGGTTAAAGAAGTCTTGATATTTTTAGAAATGCTTTTGATAATGTATAATGGAAAGTTTTTTTGATATTTACTGACCATCTCAAATTGTTATGATGATTTTCTTGTATATTTCTTCTCTACTAATCTTTTAGTTTATAGAATGTTATAAAGAAAAAAAAATACAATCAAAAATACGTTGAATTATAAAAAGCAAGACATCATGCAATTTAGTCATTTTAATTAATATACAAATAAAAACCTTTCTATTTTTATCATAAATGATCCTAAATTATAAACTATTTATTGTCTATTAAGATCATTTAATTTTCTGCTCATTTGCATTTTATTATTTTAATTTCTTAATTTGTCAAAAAGACATAATATGATTCCTTAAAAAATGCATTAAAAATAAAAAGAATTCTCAGGTCTTGATTCACACACAATCAAAAAATAATAATTCCTTTAGTATATGTTCAATTTTTTTACACGTATTCTTTTCTTATCGCTAATAATTGTTCATGATCATTTTTTGTTTCTATGTTGATTGTTTTAAAACAATTGTTTAAGAAGAAGCTTTAACCCTATATAAGCGAAAATAATTGTCATCGAAAATCAGTCTTACAATTAAACTTGTAACTACAGCAACTAAATCATCCCAAAATGAAATTCTTGATCGTTCTTGCCTGCATTGCTGCTGCTTCAGCTGCTCCATTGGATGCTGACCAAGCCGCTCTTGTCCGTGGTGCCTGGGACAAAGTAAAACACAGTGAAGTCGAAATCCTCGCCGCCGTCTTCACAGCCTACCCAGATATCCAAGCCAAATTCCCAAAATTCGCCGGAAAGGACCTCGCTTCAGTTAAAGGATCAGCTGACTTTGCCCTCCACGCTACACGTATTGTTTCATTCATCTCAGAAGTTTTGGCTTTGGCCGGTAACTCAGCTACTGCTCCAGCCATCGAAACACTCGTCACTGAACTCGCCAACAACCACAAGAACCGTGGAGTTACCAAGGACCAATTCACTGAATTCCGCACTGCTTTGACCAAGTATGTCTCATCCAACGCCTCATGGGGTGATAATGTTGCTGCTGCATGGAACCAAGCTTTCGACAACGTCTATGCCATCATCTTTGCTAAACTTTAAACTATAAATTTAACGATTTCCTGATATGTAATTTAAAAGCGAATTAATTTAGGTTTTTGGCTTAAATTAATTAAATAAAAGTCAAACTTGCTTATGTACCAAAAAAATTTTTTTCTTTTATTTCTGGGTATATGAAAGTTCTCAGTTTTTTTAAGTTTAAAAATTTTTTGTAGCCATTTTAAGCGATTATTAATACTTAAAGTAAGATAAATGTCGGAAATATGAGAAATACTCAAAAACAAAATTTTAAAATTGGTATAGTAATGAATTTGCAACCTTAGTAGGCTATCTAAGTACGCTTTGTGACAAATGCGTGCACCTTGAACTTTAAGCATTACTTTTCATATATTACAAGCTGAATAAAAACTTTTAAAAAAATAAATAAAACAGTTAAATAATTGAATCTTATTTATTTCTTTTTTAAAAAATCAGATATTTAAAAAAATGATCATAAACTGTTTGCATCATACCATGAAATATGCTTTATCAAAAATTAAAAACATTGAACCATGATTATTTTAAATTTTTTAAAATAGCTATGCAAAATTAGAGTTCTCTAACTTAATCGAATCAAAAATTACAGGTATAAAAAAATGGAACCAATTTTAAAGCTTTTTGAAAAAATTTACAACTATTTTTATTTTAAAATATTAACTAGAAACTTGTACTAAATCACAAAGCATCATGAAGAAATTAATGCTATTATATTCAACTTTAGTTCTTTTTAATTCGTTATTATATTTGTATGGCAGAATTATCAAACTATGACAAACGACACTTAAAATGAACTTTAAATTTTTTTAAATTTAAATCAATTAACTAATTTTTATTACCTAAATATAATCTATAGCTACTATATTGTACTTGTATAATAAACTATTAAAATTTTCTGTAAATTTACACTATCATATACTCAGAAAAAAAAAGACAAAAAAAAATTTTTGGTACCTTAGCAAGTTTGACTTTTATTTAATTAATTTAAGCCAAAAACCTAAATTAATTCGCTTTTAAATTACATATCAGGAAATCGTTAAATTTATAGTTTAAAGTCTAGCGAAGATTGTGGCATAGACGTTGTCGAAAGCTTGGTTGAAAGCGGCAGCAACATTATCACCCCATGGAGCATGAGCTGAGACGTAGTTTGTCAAAGCAGTGCGGAATTCAGTGAATTGGTCCTTGGTGACTCCACGGTTCTTGTGGTTGTTGGCGAGTTCAGTGACGAGTGTTTCAATAGCTGGAGCAGTAGCTGAGTTACCGGCCAAAGCCAAAACTTCTGAGATGAATGAAACAATACGTGTGGCGTGGAGGGCAAAGTCAGCTGATCCCTTAATGGATGAGAGTTCCTTTCCAGCGAATTTTGGGAAACGGGCTTGAATATCTGGGTAGGCTGAGAAAACGGCAGCGAGGATTTCGACTTCGCTGTGTTTTACTTTGTCCCAGGCACCACGGACAAGAGCGGCTTGGTCAGCATCCAATGGAGCAGCTGAAGCAGCAGCAATGCAGGCAAGAACGATCAAGAATTTCATTTTGGGATGATTATGTTGCTGTAGTTACAAGTTTAATTGTAAGACTGATTTTCGACGACAATTATTTTCGCTTATATAGGGTTAAAGCTTCTTCTTAAACAATTGTCTTAAAACAATCAACATAGAAACTAAAAATGATCATGAACAATTGTTAGCGATAAGAAAAGAAAACGTGTAAAAAGCTTAAAAGTAGGCTAGAAAAATCTTTTTTTGATTGTGTGAAGATCAAGTTCATTAACGTAATTTGAATTTTTACTAGCGAAATTATCAGCACTGGTCGTTGACATTGTGTGCTTTTTGTTGATTGGCCAACGAACTTTCTGGACTTTGAAAGATTTTTCTACACGTGTTATCAATGTCTGAGTTTTTTAGAAGTTTCAATATTCATTTGCGTAATTAAAACAAAAATTGATAATAAATTGTACCATGAAAGAAATAATAATTTTTTTAAAATCTTTATTTTTTATCTCTTTTGTATTGTATAGTCAAATTTCAATCCACATTAAACATACATCAAAAGCTAGCAAATTTTACATACAAATATTTTAAGAAAATCTGCCGCCTTATGATTTTTATATTTAATATTAATTATCATTATTTATTGAGTACTTATTACTCATTCATGTATATATTAACAGATAAATTTATATTTTTTGAATATAATACTAACCTTTAATTTATCAAATTCTTTAACAGGAAAACTAAATACTCAATTACTTTTCCAATACTGTATGAAATTTATCTCAAAATTTTATCCTACAAACATACATTGATACACTTCAAATTGTTAATAAAACCAGATAAATAATTCAACAGAAATAAAAAAAGTATTTTTCGGATTTTAAACATTTTTATAGATTTTTTTAATTTATAAAATTTCCCATTTTCAATAATTAGAATATAATAAACCTATTTTCATATTTTCAACTTTATCCAATAATATTTCACAAACTATTCACTCAATTTCTCTTCTGTTTAAAGATTTAAATGTAAAAAGCAAAGCACTTTTCATTAAAACACCACTTGTAAACCGGCGATGAGTAGTTTAATCACAATTTCAAAATTAACATGAAATCTATTTTGGTTCCTAATTTTTGACCTAGTTAATTACATTTGAATTTCTTCACAAAAACTCTTCAAAAACTACAAGCTCACAATATTTCTTTCTTTTATTAAAACAATAGGTTCCCGATTTCTACTTTAATTTCATTAGTTTAAAGTGGTTTCTTACTTTAATTTATGGGTTTATATTATAGTTTAAGCTTTTTTACAAATATTTAGATGATAAAACGTAAGTAAAATGTGAACAATAAGTGAAAATAAAGTGATTAAAACCTTACAAAATTTTTCATATATATTGAAAATTTAAGAAATTGGATATTTCTTGAAAATTATTGCTTTTATAACATGAGTCAGGTGATAAGTTATGTTTTAATATGATTTGTAATTGATCCACATAAGAAATATGATGGTTTTGATTGATTAAGTTACATTTTTCAACAAATTTAAAATAGGTCAAAAATTAAGATAGGTCAAAAAATAGGTTCCTTTAACCTAATTAGTTTTGATTATAAATTTCAAAAATAATTAAATAAGTAAATAATAAGAAAAATGTCAACCAATTAATATCTAACAAAAAAAATGTGATTTAGATAACGTACGTCAACAATTCATGTTTATATTTGCTGCAAATAAACAGATCATACTAAGAATTTAAATATTTCATAATTTTTCTTTGTTTACTATATTTTTTTAGTTTAGCTTAAAGTCTAAAAGAAAAGTGATAAAGAAAAATTTCTTAGAAAAGAATTTTTTTGTCATTTTTTATTGTCTACTAAAAATCTTGAAAAATATTGTAAGAAACATAATATACATACAATCATGCAATTAAAGTGCCTTAAATGAATCAAAATAGAATAAAAACTAAACAAATTTAGAAAATTTAAATAAATAAGCTTTTCGAAAGAATATTGCAAAATAATTCATTATAGTCCTTAAAAATTGTTCATTTAATAATTTATAAATTGTTATCAATTTAAAATTTCAATGTTTCAAAGTTGATTCAAAAGTTCAACTAGATTTTAAATATTAAAAAGAGATTTTTTTTGATAGCTTATAAAAAATTTATTTAAACTCAAGTTAAAAACAATGACAGTATTCTAGTAATCACACTTCATAATTGATGCTATTTATAATTTAAAGTCTGGCAAAGATGATGGCATAGACATTGTCGAAGGCTTGGTTCCATGCAGCAGCAACATTATCACCCCATGAGGCGTTGGATGAGACATAGTTGGTCAAAGCAGTGCGGAATTCGTTGAATTGAGCTTGGGTAACTCCACGGTTCTTGTGGTTGCTGGCAAGTTCAGTGGCAAGTGTTTCGATAGCTGGAGCAGTAGCTGAGTTGCCTGAGAGTGAGATGACTTCTGAGATGAATGAAACAATACGTGTGGCGTGGAGGGCGAAGGCAGCTGATCCTTTGACTGAAGCGAGGTCCTTTCCGGCGAAGGCTGGGAATTTGGCTTGAATATCTGGGTAGGCAGTGAAGACGGCAGCGAGGATTTCGACTTCGCTTGTCTTAACTTTGTCCCAGGCGCCTTAACCAAAGCGGCTTGGTCAGCAGTCAATGGTGTGGCAGCAGCAGCTCCAATGAGGGCAAGAACGATCAAGAATTTCATTTGGGATGATTATGTTGCTTTAGTTACAAGTTAAATTGTAAGACTGATCTCTGATGGCAATTGCTTGCGTTTATATAGTGCAAATTTCTAAATTGTCACTGCAAAAGTCTAGACAGACTCCAGACATATAAGTCAAAATTTGATAACAATAAAATAAAAAAATATTCGTGTCGAAAAATTGAAAAATTCAAACAAGAAAAAAATGACGTAAAATAAAAAGAACTTAAACTTGAAAAACGTGTACAATAAAATATCAACGATGATCGATGACATTGCGTGGATTTCATATATTTGTTAATGAGCTTTAAAATATTTCTATTCTATTTTTACTATAGCATAAATTGACCATATAGAATTCAACAAAGATTAAAAATTACTCGAATATGCGGCACGTGCCATTAAAAATATAGAAAGCTGAAAATACAATCGAAAAACTTTTTGTGTATACAATTAACTCTCTCAAATAAAAAAGATTATGATTGTGGTGCAAATAGTCATTGATAAGTGAATAAAAAGTACACTGAAATTTTCGCATAATTCTAGTATAAAAGCGAAAGCATTTACTATCCAAAATCAGTCTTACAATTCAATTGTAATTAAAGCAACATACATCCCAAAATGAAATTCTTGATCGTTCTTGCCCTCATTGGAGCTGCTGCTGCCCACACCATTGACTGCTGACCAAGCCGCTTGGTTAAAGGCGCCTGGGACAAAGTTAAGACAAGTGAAGTCGTCGAAATCCTCGCTGCCGTCTTCTCAGCCTACCCAGATATTCAAGCCAAATTCCCAGCCTTCGCCGGAAAGGACCTCGCTTCAGTCAAGGGATCAGCTGCCTTCGCCCTCCATGCCACACGTATTGTTTCATTCATCTCAGAAGTCATCTCACTCTCAGGCAACCCAGCTACTGCTCCAGCCATCACAACCCTCGTTACTGAACTTGCCAACAACCACAAGAACCGTGGAGTTACCCAAGCTCAATTTAACGAATTCCGCACTGCTTTGACCAACTACGTCTCATCAACGCCTCATGGGGTGATAATGTTGCTGCTGCTTTCAACCAAGCCTCGACAACGTCTATGAAATCCATCTCGCCAACTTGTAAATTATTTTTTGATAAATCTGTGATTTAAGACAGTAGTTAAAATTATGACACCAAATAATGCTTTCTAAAACTGAAATAAAAGTAAACGACATCCTGCATTTATAGTTCACTCTGTGAATGAAAAGATGCATTGCTTTATTTATAAATAGAATTTAAATTTGGCATTTTATTTTTATAAAGAATTTTCAGCATTTTGGATTTTAAAAAGTGAGTTTATAATTTAAAAAGTCATTTCACGCTTTTGGATGACGTTTTTGCTTTTGGTATTTTCTAAAAAGTTAATTTCATGGTTCTAACTTCTTATGCATTTGCATGAATTCAATAATTTTTAAAATTAATATTTATTGTTAATACCTTTCTAATTACACGTTCAAAACAATTGTTCCTGAAAGAATCAAGAACTGAGATTTCACTGTTGCAAATATTAATGACTGTCAACAACAAATGAGAAATTTACTTTTTTTTAGCGCATTTTTGGAACAACAATGCAGCTTATAATTTCACTTTGTTCGGCTGTTCGGTTTGTGAAATCTCGAAAATTACAATAGCTAGAAGCTTACGGTTTTTTGCATTTGATTTGTGCTATCGAATTATTCCGGAGCGACTTAGTTAGAAAGCTGTCAATGAATGCAGTAATTTGGAAATTACGAATTAAAATTTTCATATTGAAAATTTGTAAACAAATTTTTTGGCGCGAAAACGATTGCAGCGCCACCAACGGTGAAAATTGGAACTAATTGAATTTGACTTGATCGTTATACAGAAAACAATATTTTGTCTCGAATCGAAAGTTGTGAACGAAATATC
Organism: Polypedilum vanderplanki; assembly: GCA_018290095.1. Lineage (NCBI taxonomy): Eukaryota > Metazoa > Arthropoda > Insecta > Diptera > Chironomidae > Polypedilum > Polypedilum vanderplanki. Next base: position 2,121,260 of record CM031382.1, on the reverse strand, counting down.
AAAACATTTGAATAAAAGCATGTCCAATTCTAAATTATTGACCCGTATTATCTTTTGTATTGGTTTGTATTATTTATTTTATTATCAATTTGAAATCGAAATGTAACGGAAAATTAAAACTTTTAGTTTTAATAGTGAAAATATTCTGATTCTTGGTGATTTTAATCACGAATTGAAATTGGGCAGTCCACTCGAGTCGTTCATGCTTGGAACCTTCGGCACAAGTCTATTCTCACGACGCGAATCGACAACAAACACTCGAACAGTTATCGATGAAGTATTCGGTCGAATTGAAGACTATAATATTGAAGTTTTTATCTATGAATCATATTCATCTCATCACAAACCATTAGTCATTCGAGTACATGAATTATAAAATCACTTATTTCAAAATACTCTGAATTAATAAAATGAATTCAAATCGTAAACTATTCTTTTATTTAACTTGTTAATATAACTGATCTGGGCGCCAAAAATGCGCTAAAGTCCTCTGATATACGCAGAGACTTTCACCAATTTTTTATTTTTAATTTCTCAGCCTATTTTAATTACGGTTAACTCAGCATTTATGAAAACTCGACTTATGTAACTGTAACGAATGATTCTTAGACTTTTTAGACTTTCCAATTTGTATTTCAAAAAAGATTTTATTGATTTGAATTAAAACGGTTGTGTAATATTTAAATAATGTGAAGTTTCAATATTTGTCATTATTGACGCTGCAATTGTTTTTGTGCCCAAAAAATTTGTTTACAAATTTTCAATTTGAAACTTGAAATTCATAATTTCCTACGTAATCGCAATCAGTGACAGTTTTTACTTCCAACGTTTTACTCAACTTACTTTCTTGTTTGTCTGTTTGTTTGTTTGTTTGTGTTTGTTTGTCCTTCCGGGCAAAATTTTGTAACTCAATTTTAACCCACTTCCTGATTAGCTAGAGCTCTGAAATTTTATATATAACTCAGAACCCGATGACAATGCATTCTAATACACTTTGTCATGATTTGAGCAGTATTTCAATAGATATTATCGAGATTAAATTTTATATGGCGACTTAGTTCCATTTTTCGCCGTTGGTGGCGCTATAGTCGCTTTATCTTGATATGTCGCGTGTGACAAATGAAGTGTCGCGCAACAAAAAATTTGAAATTGAAAAATACCGTTTAACAGATTGAAATAAACGTCTGATGACAATTGAAAACTGATATCGGTAATGCTGCGCTGAACAAATGTAAACAATCAGTTTAAGTGAATTTTGTGAAAAATTTATTATAAAGTGAAAATTATTTTAAAAGTACTGATAATTATAAATAGTTTGTTACAAAACTATTTTAAGTGGAAAAAATAAAGAAGTGGAAAATATTCAATTTAGTGAAGAATTAAAGATTAATAATGGTGAAAATGATAATTAAAAGAATTGTAAAAATTATAAGTGGAATAAATTGTGAAATAATTAAAAGTAAATACAGTGATTAAAGATTTGATTTCAAGAAGTGAAAGGTAGGTTGGCAATATATATTATATATTCTCTCTATCTTGATTACAAAAAATTTATCATGTCTGAAACATCAACTCAACAAAAGCGACAACTGGAGAAGGAACGACAAGTCCGCCAAGCTAAACTGCAAAACGAAGATGAGGTAAGTCCGTTCGTCTGACTAAGCGCAAACAAGAAAATCTGAAGAAGAAAAACTTACAATTCAACTAAAGGATCGCGAGCGTAAGGCGACAGCTGCTCAAAACCGAAATGAAAACGAACAAACTTCTCACTTTGCTAAAGATAAAGCACTTAAGTCTTTAGCTCGAATGGATGAAACTTCTTATGCCTATCAACGCGAATATGCAGCTGAAGCTTAATTGACTGATCTCCTGAAGAACACAAAGCTAGACTTCAACGGGTCCGAAATAATTGTACAAATCATATGCCAGGTGTAGAATACTTTAACAACCCTCGCCGCTTTGTAGTTAGGTTTGGAACTCCATAGAAATTTGGAAACCAAGAAGGAATAGTATAATAACAAAATGTATAAAAATTTGAATAAAATGTCATTTCAATTTATATTTTAATAAAGAAATATTAAGCACTTATATTTCATTCCAAATAAGTCGTCTTTATTTACAATAAACCATGAAAACTTCTTCAAGTCACAAGTGCAATACTAACTGGTTTATACCAAGTGCGAGCGAAGCTCGTACGAATCACTGATCTATACCAAGTGCGAGCGAAGCTCGTACGAATCACTATTCGATTACGCTTACTGATCTGTATCGAAATACTAACAAAATGGAATAATCTAAAAAATGATTTAATTCATCAGACTTTTCAGATGGATAGAAATCAAATTGTACATACAAAACTAAAAAGAAGAAAATAATGATACAATTAAAAAAACTTTTAAAAACCAACGTTTTTCTTGTCAACTAAAAAGAATAAAATAATTTTTTCAGGCCCCTCTCAGAGTTTTCTTGTGAATTAACAAGCAAATGGTGACAGATTCTATGACTATTATGATGGACCCAAAACGAAAAACGTTGGGCGCATATTACATTACATTTGAAATTTATAATATGCTTGATATATATATGTACATAAATGTAATTTTATAACAAAATGTAGCATAACGCCTTGTGAATTTGTATTTGAGTGTGAAATCCTTAATGATTAAACCTGTGAAATTGTTCTATCGAACTCTCTTGGATAATTGTTTGTATTTGTCGTAGATTGTACTCAGCGCCTTGGCAAGAATATAATATGATTTCACAATATTGAATATATAGATCACGACATACACTTGAGGTTAATTTACAAACACATCTTTTGCATATAATCTAACACAAAGTTATGCCTTTATCTCTTACAGACTTGTTTTATATTTTATTCTAACATGTTCCTTTTGAATGCTCCTTTGTCTGTTAATTCTATATTGTCTGTTAATTATATATTGTCTGTTAATTCTATACAATAAATAAAATATAGCGATATATTTTCTAACTTACTTCTCAATTCAAATAGATTTCCTATAATATAATGTATAAAAATCATAATACAAGTTCATATATCGAGCATGTTATGAATTTCAAATGTAATGTAATATGCGCCCAACGTTTTTCGTTTTGGGTCCATCATAATAGTCATAGAATCTGTCACCATTTGCTTGTCAATTCACAAGAAAACTCTGAGAGGGGCCTGAAAAAATTATTTTATTCTTTTTAGTTGGCAAGAAAAACGTTGGTTTTTAAAAGTTTTTTTAATTGTATCATTTTTAACTAAGTTGCTGCAGAATAACGCAATTACACAAATCAAACACAGCAAACCGGTATTTTCTAGTTATTATAGTTTTCGAAATCTTTAAAACCATGAGACGAATAGCCGAACAAAGTGAAATTATAAGCTTCATTTTCTATAAAAAATTCACTAAAAACAAGTATATTTACTGACAGGAAGATTGACACTTTAGCAAACTATTTAGCTTCTTTTCACTTTTTTTGCTGTTTCTCGCTTCAAATTTTACATGCGAAAAGAAAATGTTCATATTTTCATTTCAGAAAAAAAAAATTTAAATCTTTAAGTATTTGAATTACCAAAACTGCTTATTCTTTGAAAAAACATGAACATTTCCTTTGTCATTAATAGCTGTACTTAGAACTAAATAAATAAAATTTAGTAAAATTATGATAACTCTTTTTTTTTTGATCAGGTTATTTGGATTGAGACAATTGCAAAAAAATTAAATTATTTTTTGTCTCAAAATAAAGTAATAAAATATCAAGAAAAGGTAATTTTTAAGGAATGTTCAATCTACACGGAAAAAAAAACTTTTTATGACTCATAATGATTTTGTGCCAATAACGCAGTTTGTTTTTTGGCATAAATTTTTTCGTTATGCCAGCTAAAAAATTTTCTTTATAAGACCTAAAAAGTCAAATTTTTTAGCTGGCATAAATGTTTTTTATGATATAGAAAGTTGATTTGTTACCTGGCATAAAACAAATTTATGTCTCTTATAAATCAACTTTATAAGTAGCAAAATTTTCTTCTTGCGATTTATATACTTCGCAAGTGGATTTCTGAAATTTTCTTATAGGCCTTTGCTGAGATTTAAATTTACGTGGATAAATTGAATTATATTAATATTCTATTAAATTTGATTTTTCTTACTTCTAACTGATGTGTCTATTAATGATAAATCTTTATTAATAGATATTTGGCAAAATGTTAATCATATTATTAGGTTGGATTAAAGATTTTGTGCAGGTGGAGTTATTGCTAGCTCCAGGAGACGTAGACTAGTGCCTGTTACTTCCCAAACCTGCCACCTCATAGTGATCGAATAATCTGTACTCTACAGACCCACAGCGTAACTAAATGACTGCTGCTAGAGACACAGAGAGTTGAGTCTTTGTGCCGCATGAGTGTCTCCATTCCGCTGTAGGAATGTAAATTATCTCAGAAATCCTATCACTATAAAGTGGGACCTTACCTTTTAAAGTGCGTTCCGAGAGCACTTAAGCAGTCGAAGTATCTAAACTTCTGAAAAATATCTGAAAGAAAGCGCAGCCTGGACTCGAACCCGGACCAGCCACTACGCTGTTCTTCAGATCGAGCGCATGAACCTCTCGGCCACAGAGGCGCTCGATTGCTTAATCATATTATTAAAATTAACTCTTTCAATTTTTACAATTTTGTTTCATTAAACTTGAATAAATTAATATCTTATATTTTAGAAAATAATGTTGAAAATTAGAAAAAAATTTTTTTTTAATTTTGTTTTCGATAATTTATTAGTTTTGAAATATCAGACAGATCAGAAAAATTAGAATTATGACCAAAAAATAATCATAGAAAGCATATAAAGACTTTATTTCTTAAAAAGTTTTTTAAGTTTTATAAACATTTTTCTTACTGTTATAATGTATTTTTAAGACGTATAAACAATTTTTAAGACCTATAAATTTTCAAAATTTTATGGACTTATAAAGGTTTTTTATAAGTGTTAAAAAGTGTTTTATAACTCTCATAAATACTTTATGAACCTCAATTTCACTTTATTGGTCTTAAAAGGCAGACTTTTTATAAAGTTCTTTATGAGTGACATAAAGTTATTTTATAAGACATATAAACCTTCACTTTTTATAATGATTTTTTATGAGACTTATAAAGACTTTATGAGACATAATAAAACATTTTTAAGACTTACAAAACTTTTATTAGTTTCATAATATCTTTATTAGTCTCATAACAAAAGTTATGCCAGAAAACATATTTTTCTCTCCGTGTAGACTTACTATAGAATTTGGTAATTTGACAACTTTGTAAGTTTCATTAAATATAAGTTTGAACTATTTTTATTTTATCACTTATGAAAAGGTTTAGATTAGTACAGTGTCTATCAGAAGATTTAGAATTGTTACTACCTAGTTCGGTAATTTTTCAATCAATTTATTAACGGATTATATTGTTGTCAATCTGTTTTCACATGTTCTCGTTCTTATGCACTTTCGAGTAAAAATTTTAGTTTTATTGAAAAGTTTCATCCAGAGTTCGAAAATTTACCATTTTTATTAATTGTTATGCTATCAAAATATCAAAATCTTACAAACAACTTAATGTATTGTCATCCATATATAAAACACTTCTGTTCAATAATCCTAATCGATGGACTATGAAGATACTGAAATTAACATTAAATTTCAAAAGACGTTACCAATGTTCTAAATTTCAACTAGATTATAAATATTAAAGAGATTTTTTTTGATAGCTTATAAAAAATTTATTTAAACTCAAGTTAAAAACAATGACAGTATTCTAGTAATCACACTTCATAATTGATGCTATTTATAATTTAAAGTCTGGCAAAGATGATGGCATAGACATTGTCAAAGGCTTGGTTCCATGCTGAAGCAACATTATCACCCCATGAGGCGTTAGATGAGACATAGTTGGTCAAAGCAGTGCGGAATTCGTTGAATTGAGCTTGGGTGACTCCACGGTTCTTGTGGTTGCTGGCAAGTTCAGTGGCAAGTGTTTCGATAGCTGGAGCAGTAGCTGAGTTTCCTGAGAGTGAGATGACTTCTGAGATGAATGAAACAATACGTGTGGCGTGGAGGGCGAAGGCAGCTGATCCCTTGACTGAAGCGAGATCCTTTCCGGCGAAGGCTGGGAATTTGGCTTGAATATCTGGGTAGGCAGTGAAGACGGCAGCGAGGATTTCGACTTCGCTTGTCTTAACTTTGTCCCAGGCGCCTTTAACCAAAGCGGCTTGGTCAGCAGACAATGGCGTGGCAGCAGCAGCTCCAATGAGGGCAAGAACGATCAAGAATTTCATTTTGGGATGATTATGTTGCTGTAGTTACAAGTTAAATTGTAAGACTGATCTCTGATGGCAATTGCTGTCGTTTATATAGCGCTAAATTTCTAAATTGTCACTGCAAAAGTCTAGACAGACTCCAGACATATAAGTCAAAATTTGATAACAATAAAATAAAAAAATATTCGTGTCGAAAAATTGAAAAATTCAAACAAGAAAAAAATGACGTAAAATAAAAAGAACTTAAACTTGAAAAACGTGTACAATAAAATATCAACGATGATCGATGACATTGCGTGGATTTCATATATTGGTTAATGAGCTTTAAAATATTTCTATTCTATTTTTTACTATAGCATAAATTGACCAATAGAATTCAACAAAGATTAAAAATTACTCGAATATGCGGCACGTGCCATTAAAAATATAGAAAGCTGAAAATACAATCGAAAAACTTTTTGTGTATACAATTAACTCTCTCAAATAAAAAAGATTATGATTGTGGTGCAAATAGTCATTGATAAGTGAATAAAAAGTACACTGAAATTTTCGGCATAATTCTAGTATAAAAGCGAAAGCATTTACTATCCAAAATCAGTCTTACAATTCAATTTGTAATTAAAGCAACATAATCATCCCAAAATGAAATTCTTGATCGTTCTTGCCCTCATTGGAGCTGCTGCTGCCACACCATTGACTGCTGACCAAGCCGCTTTGGTTAAAGGCGCCTGGGACAAAGTTAAGACAAGTGAAGTCGAAATCCTCGCTGCCGTCTTCTCAGCCTACCCAGATATTCAAGCCAAATTCCCAGCCTTCGCCGGAAAGGACCTCGCTTCAGTCAAGGGATCAGCTGCCTTCGCCCTCCATGCCACACGTATTGTTTCATTCATCTCAGAAGTCATCTCACTCTCAGGCAACCCAGCTACTGCTCCAGCCATCACAACCCTCGTTACTGAACTTGCCAACAACCACAAGAACCGTGGAGTCACCCAAGCTCAATTTAACGAATTCCGCACTGCTTTGACCAACTACGTCTCATCCAACGCCTCATGGGGTGATAATGTTGCTGCTGCTTTCAACCAAGCCTTCGACAACGTCTATGAAATCATCTTCGCCAACTTGTAAATTATTTTTTGATAAATCTGTGATTTAAGACAGTAGTTAAATTATGACACCAAATAATGCTACTAAAACTGAAATAAAAGTAAACGACATCCTGCATTTATAGTTCACTTTGTGAATGAAAAGATGCATTGCTTTATTTATAAATAGAATTTAAATTTGGCATTTTATTTTTATAAAGAATTTTCAGCATTTTGGATTTTAAGAAGTGAATATGAAAATTTAACAGATTACTATAAATGGTAAATAATAAAATCTTTTTTTGAAAAAATGCTCTTTATTTAAACATAAGATATAGCTAGATAAATGTTTAAATTTAACAGATTAGAAATAATTAGAGACTTATTTATGTTGTTGTTCAAAATTACTATACAAATAAACCTTTAATAGAATAACTTACATGAAGAAGAAAGTATTTCGACTGTCAAAAAGTTTATGACAATAAAGCATTGTTATGAGCCTTAAAAAGAAATTTTTATAAGACTCTTAAAACTTTTTATAACTGATAAAAAGCTTTTATAATTGTTATAAATAAACGTACTGTCAGTGGACAACCGATTAGTCGGGTTTTGTTTTTCAAAGATATTTCTTAAACCAAAGCACCTAGAGCTAAACGATGAAATGTATATTTCTTGACTTGAAATTGTCTATCAAACCACATACATATGAGCAGAATTGAGTTATTATTTATTTCTCAATTTGTGTTTTTCCAATTTTCCGACATTTTGAAAACACAAATTTTATAAAACCTTTTAAATTCCAATTCAACCAGAACAGCTACAGCTCTCATAATTTGACATAATCTTTCTTGTAATGACAATAATAATCTGTAAAACTTTCAAATGTGAGAGTAAAGTCAAAATATGATTTTGAATCGCATCAATCGACTCGTGACAAAATAATTCATAACTTATCAAAGACTTGATCAATTTTCAAGCTAGCTACAACTAAGAATATAGTTTTGCTTTAGCTTTCTATCAATATATTCATTCTGTGGATAAATTAAGGAGTTTTAACAGAATTTGTTTTAAAACCTGGAAAAATGGCTGAATTTTTGTTTGCAAAAATCAAATTTTCGTTCATTTCTTCTCAAAATTGTTCCAAGCTGCAAGTTTTTATTGCAGAATCTTGTAGATCGAGCACCAATTGACATTATATATATTACTTGAATGGCTACTTAGCTAGGAAGTTACTTTAATTTTGCTTCAAAGTTGACAATAACAAAAATTTTCCATTTTCACAAAATCGAAATTTTCAAAAATCGTTTATTTCGCTTTAATACTGTATAAATTTGATTCAGATTAATTTATTAGACAAAGAAATAGTTTATTTAATTGACTAGAATCAGATTTATAGATCTACAAGATTCTGCAATAAAAACTTGCAGCTTGGAACAATTTTGAGAAGAAATGAACGAAAATTTGATTTTTGCAAACAAAAATTCAGCCATTTTTCATGTTTTAAAACAAATTCTGATAAAACTCCTTAATTTATCCACAGAATGAATATACTGATAGAAAGCTAAAGCAAAACTATATTCTTAGTTGTAGCTAGCTTGAAAATTGATCAAGTCTTTGATAAGTTATGAATTATTTTGTCACGAGTCGATTGATGCGATTCAAAATCATATTTTGACTTTACTCTCACATTTGAAAGTTTTACAGATTATTATTGTCATTACAAGAAAGATTATGTCAAATTATGAGAGCTGTAGCTGTTCTGGTTGAATTGGAATTTAAAAGGTTTTATAAAATTTGTGTTTTTAAAATGTCGGAAAATTGGAAAAACACAAATTGAGAAATAAATAATAACTCAATTCTGCTCATATGTATGTGGTTTGATAGACAATTTCAAGCCAAGAAATATACATTTCATCGTTTAGCTCTAGGTGCTTTAGTTTAAGAAATATCTTTGAAAAACAAAACCCGACTAATCGGTTGTCCACTGACAGTAAAATATTTTGCCAATTAAAAAGATTTTTTCTCCATGTATTATATAGAGTACAGCTTCGTTTCAGATCCTCAAGATTTTTATATTACATAATTTTAAAATTTATTAAATGTTACCGGATTGCTTAAGCGCATTTTTGGCGCCCAGATCAGTGTATGTTAACAAATTACAGAAATATTAGATTCATTAATGAAAATAGGTCCACAATTCAAAATATACGGATCAAATCAAATTTTATTTGACATGAGAAATTTAGTCCATAAGGTTTCTATATATAGCACCATTACAAGACAAATTTGTATTTTGTAAAATACTTTAGTTTCGAATGATATATGATAATTAAAATTTAAGTTATAAAGAAAATCAACCATGAAGAAATTCTTTATTTTGTTTACATTTTTTATATAGAAATATATTCCTTAAAAGTTTGAGTTATGTAACTGTTACGAGTGTTCTTGATCGTTTTTGATTTTCCTATTCACCTTTAATTAAGGTCCTTTATAAAATATTTTGTTGATTTGAAAATAAATGTCAAGTTAAATTCAAAAAATAATCGAATAAGCTTAACGAAAAATGCGCACAAAAAATTTTGTTTACAAATTTCAATATGAAAATTAAATTTAGTAAGTAATGTCTTGTAAACTTTTAGAAATTCTAGAAAACAATAAAAATAAGCTAAATATGACTATAGTTAGCATTGACGGGCTTGTACTTTAAGAAAAAGTAAACGGTTTTTGGCAATTTTCACAATCAATATTTCCATATCGTCTAATTAAAATTCATGGCAGCTAGGGGTTTACAAATCGGGAAAATTCCCGGGAATTCCCACTTGTAATTGTGTTTTGAAAAGAACAGGAAGTACCAAAGGTCTTTTTGAACATTTAAAAAGAAAGCATAATATTTCACAAGAAGATACTTCACAAATAGTTTTGGTTGAAGAAACTCCAGTTGCTAAGAAATAAAAATTGATGTTTGACTATTTAAATAATAATAATATAAATGTGATAACAAATGTTCTTGAGCCAGCGAAAATAACAATTGATTCTCTTTCAAAAGATTCAACAGATATTTTTGAACCTGAGAGAATCATTCATTTCTTGATAGGAGCATTGAAAAAACAAACTAATGCATTTGTTGTAAATTTTTACACATCACTTTTGTCAAGGATAATTGACAGAAGAGATGCAAAACTTAGTGGACTGTTGTATTATTTAATCAAACTCGATATTTTAAACTTGGAAACCTATTTTAATTATCTTTCGAAAGAAATTTGTTTGGTGTTGAACTGATGAATAGAATGTTTTCATCTGACAATGTTTGTCAATCTTTTAAAATTTAGTTTGAATATTCTTAACACTTTGAGTAATAGCAAATGCATAAATGAAGCAGATCTATATAAAAGTGACTTCTATCATCATGAGAAATTTGATCGAAAAAGTCCTCGATTGCAACTTCTTCTAAATGCATTATTTTCCATTCCTGCAAAATCAACTACTGTTAAGAGGAATTTTTCTACGTCAATTAATGTTGTCTCTAAACCGAGATCTCAGATGCTAAATAAAAATATTAACGCAATTTGTTTTCTCAAAAGTTTTTTTCTTAATCATACCAACTAGATAAGGTATCAAATCTTTAATGTTTAATATCATTTCATATAAAAAAATTTAATTCATATCTTTCTCCAATTAACAGTCCGCTTATTTCATTCAAAAAACATTCAAATTTAGCGAAAAAAATAATGATAAAAAAAACGGGAATTTTCCAAGAAAAGTATCGGTTGGCTGATTATGAACCTTATTTAAACGAAAAAAACTTATCAATTGAAATGTGTTTTAATACAAAACATGTTTTTTAAGAAATGGAAACAGATTGTTACAATCATTTTCAAAATTAAGATAAAGTAAAATTTTGCAGAAAAATTTTAATTCATCAAATATTTTGAAGATGATTTAAGAAAGATTTTCTCTGTTAAATATATGACGTAAGAAAGATGAAAATCTGACCATATAATAGAATTATCAAAACTTAATTGAAAAATTAAAAATATTTTAAACATACTTATTCGAATATCGAATAGAGAAATAATTATATTAATTTTTTCATAAACACATAAGACAAGTACTGTCATCATATTGACAAATGCCGTCGGTAAGAACTATCATTTATTAAGAATTTAAAGAAGAAATGCTTTTGCTAAAATTTATAAATAAAAAAAAATACAAATAAACAAATCTATGATAAAGGATATAAATTCATTCTGAAATTATTAGTGCTATGAACTTAAACAGAAATTGTCTTTTATAAAGATAATAATCAATAAATACCTAATTTTGATGCTTCATATTTCACTTCTACAAATAAAGAATAGATTGGTTAAGAATTTAAAACCATGTAAAGATTTTCGATTAAATTCTGAAATTTTAATAAATTAAAGAAAAATGATGAAAAATTTTTTTTTTCATAAAAAAATGCAAAATTATTACCGAAATGAATTAAGAATGCAAGATGTTTTTTGCTTTATTCAGTCATTAGTAGTTTTACAAGATGTTATAAATAAAGAACTACTGTGTTAGAATCGCAATTTTATCGACAGTCAATTTACAATTTTGCGAAGATTGTGGCATAGACGTTGTCGAAGGCTTGGTTCCATGCAGCAGCAACATTATCACCCCATGGAGCATGACCTGAGACATATGAGGTCAAAGCAGTGCGGAATTCAGTGAATTGGTCCTTGGTGACTCCACGGTTCTTGTGGTTGTTGGCGAGTTCAGTGACGAGTGTTTCAATAGCTGGAGCAGTAGCTGAGTTACCGGCCAAAGCCAAAACTTCTGAGATGAATGAAACAATACGTGTGGCGTGGAGGGCAAAGTCGGCTGATCCCTTAATGGATGAGAGTTCCTTTCCAGCGAATTTTGGGAAACGGGCTTGAATATCTGGGTAGGCTGAGAAAACGGCAGCAAGGATTTCGACTTCACTGTGTTTAACCTTGTCCCAGGCACCACGAACAAGACCAGCTTGGTCAGCGGACAATGGTGCAGCTGAAGCAGCGGCAATGCAGGCAAGAACGATCAAGAATTTCATTTTGGGATGATTTAGTTGCTGTAGTTACAAGTTTAATTGTAAGACTGTTTTTTCATGACAATAACCGCTGTTTTTATACTAGAATTGTGCCATAATTTCATGGTGCTTTTCGATTATCAATAGAAGCTTTTTTCATAATTATGATTTTTTCATGTATGTAGAGACAAATATAATCAAACTTTCGTGATTTTAGCTAATCTCGTTTCTTCCAATGGCACGTGCAAAAAAAATCTACAATTTCTTTTTAAGGTGTCTTGACTATTGAGAGACTTTGCTAATATAAAAAATTCTAATTTTTTATAAGTCTCAAAAATTTAAGAAACACCACACATCATCACGTCATCAACAAATGTTGATAATTTTTGTGTCTTAAATATTTCAAACAGGAATTTCTTGAATTGACGTCATTTTTTTCTCGTCTAGGTTTAAAATTCTTTTTACGAATTTCTCTTATCAAATTTCCGACAATAATGTCTAAAAATCGTCTAGACTTTTGCAATGACAATTCCGAAATTTAGCACTATATAAACGACAGCATTTGTCATCGAAAGTCAGTCTTACAATTTAACTTGTAACTACAGCAACATAATCATCCCAAAATGAAATTCTTGATCGTTCTTGCCCTCATCGGAGCTGCTGCTGCCACACCATTGACTGCTGACCAAGCCGCTCTTGTCCAAGGAGCATGGAGCAAAGTTAAGACAAGCGAAGTCGAAATCCTCGCTGCCGTCTTCTCAGCCTACCCAGATATCCAAGCCAAATTCCCAAAATTCGCCGGAAAGGAACTCTCAGCCATTAAGGGATCAGCCGATTTTGCCCTCCACGCGACACGTATTGTGTCATTCATCTCAGAAGTCATCTCACTTGCTGGAAACTCAGCTACTGCTCCAGCCATTGAAACACTCGTTACTGAACTCGCCAACAACCACAAGAACCGTGGAGTCACCAAGGATCAATTCAACGAATTCCGCACTGCTTTGACCAACTATGTCTCATCCAACGCTCCATGGGGTGATAATGTTGCTTCAGCATGGAACCAAGCCCTCGACAATGTCTATGCCACAATCTTCTCAAAATTGTAAGCAATATGCTTTATAATTTGAATTGATATGTGATTCCTAGAATGCTGTTAATGTTTTTTGACTTGAGTTTAAATAAATAAAATTTTTAATATACTACAGAAGATTTCTTTTGTTAATCAAATCTTTTTGCTTATTTTCAGTAGTTCTTGTGACAAACACTAAAAAAATGAAAGAAAATTTGATCATTTTCGAGATTCGGTTTGTAGCACAAGCTTAATAATTTTTTAAAAATTGATTTTTGAAAAAAAAAATGCTTTACTCTGAAATAGTTTTCATACAACTATTTAAAAAAAAGTGAAAAAGAATCATTTTAAAACTTAAAGTTCCTTAAATCATAAAGTGAAATCATTAAAAACAAATTCTTAACTTAGACTTCTGAACACATTTCTGGTAGCAAGAAAGAATAAAGACAAATTCTTTGCGCTTTCCCACGAGATTACCATTATCAATTTCATTGAACTTTCAAATGACCTAAAGAAATTTTAAATTTAAATTCTCTAGTAAAATTAACTTACGCAATAAGAATAATCAGGAATATTCTAAAATATATTTACCATCTTAATTTTATATAATATTATTATGCTTAGTTTTATATAAGGATTTCACAGTAAAAATTCCTTTATTTATCAGGGAATTTTTGGCACTATAAAAGCTAGAATTTCAGCGTTCTAAAATCAGTCTTACAATTCAATTTGTAACTAAAGCAACATAATCATCCCAAAATGAAATTCTTGATCGTTCTTGCCCTCATCGGAGCTGCTGCTGCCGCACCATTGTCTGCTGACCAAGCTAACTTGGTTAAAGGCGCCTGGGACAAAGTAAAACACAGCGAAGTCGACATTCTTGCTGCAATTTTTTCAGCTCACCCAGATATCCAAGCTAAATTCCCAAAATTCGCTGGAAAGGAACTCTCAGCCATTAAGGGATCAGCCGATTTTGCCCTCCACGCTACACGTATTGTTTCATTCATCTCAGAAGTCATCTCACTCGCCGGAAACCCATCTACTGCTCCAGCCATCGAAACACTCGTTACTGAACTCGCCAACAACCACAAGAACCGTGGAGTTACCAAGGATCAATTCACTGAATTCCGTAACTCACTCACCGACTACGTTTCACACCACGCTTCATGGGGTGATAATGTTGCTTCAGCATGGAACCAAGCCTTCGACAACATCTTCCAAACAGTCTTTTCACATTTGTAAGCAATATGCTTGATAATTTGAATTGATGTGTGATTTCTATAGTGCTGTCTTAATGGTTTAATTCTAAATAAAACTTTAATTTTTTATTTTGCAAATTAAAATCATTGATTTTTTTATTAATAAATTTTCATGAAAGAGTTTGAAAAAGAAAATTTTGCGTTCAGAGTTGGAAAGCCGTTATATGATTATGATTGGAATTTTATATGTATATTTTATAAACAGAAATTTGTTGAAGATGAAGAAGTTTTTTTTTTATTTATTTTTTTAAAAATAATGGATAGGAATCGATAGGTCACAAAAATAGGTTTCTGCTTTTTAACTTTTAAACTATTCAAAAATTTCTTAAATAAGGTGTTATGATAACTACAACTAATGATAATTTTTTTTCTTTTCACAGTTTAAAGTAGACAGGAGCAATCAAAATATTTTATATGGAATGCAACGATTAAAACTCGATAGCCATTTCACACCATTATCATGTGATATTTTATTTATCAAGAAACTATAAAAAATTGTTTGTCATACGCTAAATTCATATTACATATACAAAAAGTTTAAAAAATTATCAGAGTTTTTTTCTCTTTATGAGACAAGATTTTCAAATTTAATTTTTTTTTAAATTAGCAAAATTTAATTCCTTACCAATAAATCTCATCAAATCAATAAAAGTAAAAACAATTTCATACCTTTAAAAATAACACAACATTTATTGTTTATAAAAACAATCAAAAATCCAGTTAGGAAGCTTAAAAAATCCAAATCTTTTGACCTACATTGACGTTACATTTCTAATCACGAGATGATTAAAATACACGTATTCTTAAATATTGTTGTTTTTTTTAAACAAAAACAAACCAATAATCGCTGCTTCATTAATTCTTGCTATAGAGCATAGCTATGTTTGGAATGATAAGCATAAGCGTGTATGATGAGAATTTTTTTAAATAGAAATCAGAAGACAATTTTTGAACTTTCATGACATCAATGCTTGTGTTCTTTGATAATAAAATATA
This sequence comes from Polypedilum vanderplanki, assembly GCA_018290095.1. Taxonomy (NCBI): domain Eukaryota; kingdom Metazoa; phylum Arthropoda; class Insecta; order Diptera; family Chironomidae; genus Polypedilum; species Polypedilum vanderplanki. Next base: position 2,105,499 of record CM031382.1, on the reverse strand, counting down.
TTAAAAGGTAGAAGAAGTAGAAATAAACTAGATTGAGCTAGTTCAAATTTTTATAAAATCACGTAGACTTTTTGACATTCAATTATTTCTAATTAAACAATAAAAAATTTTTTTGAATGCTTTATTAAATCATATAATGAAAAGAAAAATTTTATGGCCAATCTGATTTACAATTGAGAGAAAATGATGGTATAAACATTGTCAAGAGCTTGATTCCAGACAGCAGCAACATTATCACCCCATGTGGCATGTGATGAAGCATAATTTGTGATAGCAGTGCGGAATTCGTTGAATTGATCCTTGGTAACTCCACGATCCTTGTGCTCTACTCCAAGTTTAGTAACGAGTGTTTCAATGGCTGGAGCATTAGCTTTATTTCCTGAGAGCGAGATGACTTCTGAGATGAATGAAACAATACGTGTGGCGTGGAGAGCAAAATCAGCTGATCCTTTGATACTGTCAAGGTCTTTACCAGCGAATTTAGGAAATTTAGCTTGAATATCTGGATAAGCTTTGAAAATGCTGTACAAAATGTCCACTTCATTATGCTTGATTTTATTCCATGTTTCACGAAGAGTTTCAGCTTGTTCAACACTTAAAAAATCAGCTGATGCAATAGCAAAAAGTGCACAAAGAATTAAGAATTTCATTTTGAAGTTGTTGAATTTACAGATTGTCTTGAGTTCAATTGTAAGACTGCAAATACAATGCAAAATTCTTCTCTTTTATACTCAATGCAACATTGCGCAATGTTTTCACTTTTGCATTCAAAAGTAACCGCATCAAGCGCTAACATAAAAAAATTACAGTCACTAAGTCTAGGCAGAGATAATTTTTAAAATTTTTGTAAACACGCCGAAACTTCGTGATGGAAGCACAAAAAATACGAAAAAATCCGAACATGAAAAAATTTTCTTCTGTTCATAGACACAAAAGTATTTTGAGATATTCTAGAAAGTTATTTTAAAATTTTATAGGATCATCTAAAATAATCAGGAAACGTGTAAGAATTTTTTTAAACTTACAGAGTTGCTTTATTTTTTATTTTTTTTAGCTGCGTTCACAAAATTTAAATGTTGATTCAGAAAGTAAATTTTGTTATTAATAAACTTTTGCAAATGCAATTGATAAAATTTTACAGGATTTTTTTTGCTGTTTATTTGAATGTTATACTAACATTTATAGTTAATTTTTACAAATTAATAATTTTAAATAAATGAATAAGTTCTTAATTTCTAATAAAATTTACTCAAATATTTTGTACAGACTGGTTAATAGTTTTAACCAGAAAAGTTTTTGTTACAATCGAGTTAAAATTTTATAGATTTTTCTTCACTAATACTAAAAAATATTCTAAATATACCATCTCTGATTTCCTTTACTTACGTCAATTTTTTCTTGTCTAGTTCCTCAAAATTTGTTGTTTTTTTTTCACACGCTTTCTCTTATCAATAACTTACGTCCGTAAGGTTGTCTGGTTTTTTGCAGAAGACATTTTAGAAATTAAGCACTATATAAGCGAAAGCATTGACTACCAGAAATCAGTCTTACAATTTAACTTGTAACTAAAGCAACATAATCATCCCAAAATGAAATTCTTGATCGTTCTTGCCCTCATTGGAGCTGCTGCTGCCACACCATTGACTGCTGACCAAGCCGCTCTCGTTCGTGGCGCTTGGAATAAAGTTAAGACAAGTGAAGTCGAAATCCTCGCTGCCGTCTTCTCAGCCTACCCAGATATCCAAGCCAAATTCCCAGCCTTCGCCGGAAAGGACCTCGCTTCAGTCAAGGGATCAGCTGCCTTCGCCCTCCATGCCACACGTATTGTCTCATTTGTCTCAGAGATTATTTCACTCGCCGGAAACTCAGCTACTGCTCCAGCTATTGAAACACTTGCCACTGAACTCGCCAACAACCACAAGAACCGTGGAGTTACTGAAGCTCAATTCAACGAATTCCGCACTGCTTTGACCAACTATGTCTCAGCTCATGCTCCATGGGGTGATAATGTTGCTTCAGCATGGAACCAAGCCTTCGACAACATTTATGAAATCATCTTCAGAATTGTCTAAATATTATTTGAAATTTGACCTGATTTCAGGTTCACTGCCAAATGATCAAAGTCATAGAAGAATTTTTGTAAATGATTTAGTGAATTTAAATAAAAATTGATTTTGCATTAAAAATGAAAATGTCTAAGAAAATTATTTTCAGGTGAGTAGTTTACTATAGTAAAAAAAGAATTTCTATCTAAAAACTGGTAATTCAAGAGAATCAGTTCGATAAAAGAAAATTCTAATTTTGCTAGTTAAAAATTTTTCAAACGAGATAAAATTTATTTTTAAAAAATAAAAATCTTTTTAAAATACAATTTTTCCAATTAGACTCATTCAGTATAATGAAATTGAGAAAATTTCTTGAAAGTTTAAAAAAAAAATTTATAAAAAATTATGAATTTTCTTGTGAAGATGTAAAGTTACAGGCTTATAAGTAATGAGTTATTTATTTCATAAAACTTATAACAGGCTTTCAACTAGAATCAAAAATAAGTTTTAAATTCAGAACTGATTATAGTCGACATTCTCTGAGATCTTTTAAAAAGATAAATTAAATTAGTATTCTTTAATTATTAAAAAGTTATTAGTAGTATTATTAAAAAGTTATTAAAGTTATTATTAGTTAAACTTAAGTCTTGGACACACGAAAAGGATCAAATAAAGGTCAAATGTCATCAACGTGTGCCAACGCCTGAGGTAACTTTTTTAGTCTCTTATAAATATAAAAATGACAGTTCTTTTATATTAGGGTAAACGCACCTATTTTTTGACATATCCTAATTTTTGACATAATTTCAATTTGTTATGAAAACTCACCAACTCACTATACATTATGACTAATAATGATTTCATATGATATTTAATCATGCTTTAGCACTTCAATATCAATTATATGTCTGTATTTCTCTCAAAATATCTATTTTTGTAATTTTCTCGAGTATAATGAAATTATCCAATGCTCAAAGTTCATTTTTAATCACTCAAATATACAATTTAACACAATTTAAGCAGCTTAATTTAATCACAAATGCCGAACCTAATTTTTGACATGGTTTTTACCTAATTTTTGACATATTTTATTTACAAAAATGCAAGAAAAAGATTTGCGTGAATCGCGTCACAATTTTGTTACCAATTGCAAGAAAACACGCTCAAATATTTTCGAAATTTGAAAATTATTATTTTCTCTCTATTTAAATTGTTTTTTTTTTCGATTAAAATAAGTTTAAACTTCCTTTACTGTGTAGAAATAGTGAATAAAAGAATTGTGAACAAGGCTGGGACACTTAATTTTTTTAATTAAATTTAATTAAAAAAATTAAGTGTCCCAGCCTTGATTGTGAAGTGCTAGTGAGTGTTTTAAAGTGTAAAATTCAGAATCAAAACAAACTATGTCAAAAATTAGGTTTGGTATTTGAATCGATATTGTGGCTTAAATATTTTACTCTGACTTCTAAGTAATAGTTTAATTGAAAGATGCCGAAAAACTACATACTTTTGTCAGAAAGTTGCGTTCGATCTGAAGAACAGCGTAGTAGCTGGTCCGGATTCGAGTCCAGGCTGCGCTTTCCTTCAGATATTTTTCAGAAGTTTAGATACTTCGACTGCTTAAGTGCTCTCGGAACGCACTTTAAAAGGTAAGATCCCACTTTATAGTGATAGGTTTTCTGAAACAATTTACATTCCTACAGCGAAATGGAGACACTCATGTGGCACAAAGACTCAATTCTCTGTGTCTCTAGTAGCAGTCATTTAGTTACGCTGTAGGTCTGTAGAGTACAGATTATTCGATCACTATGTTGTGGCAGGTTTGGGAAGTAACAGGCACTAGTTTACGTCTCCTGGAGCTAGCAATAGCTCCACCTGCACAAATCTTTAATCCATTCGTCAGAAAGGAAATTGTTTAAATATTAAATGAGATATTTGTGTTTGAAAATTGAATTCTAAAATTATGTCAAAAAAAAGTGCGTTTACCCTAATTGAAAAATAACACAAATCATTAAAATGGTTAAAAGTATTCAAATTTAATTTTTCAGCAAATTCCCCAATATTCTATAACTTTTTACAAAACTTTTCTTTTATCAATTTTTTGATACCTATTTTATACGTAATTTTATACATAAATTTTTTAAAAAAATTTAAATTCTGAACATAGAAGCAACAAATATTTTTTTCTAACGTATTAAAAATTTTTAATAAAGTCATTTCATTGGTTAATAAAAATGTTCTCATGCTAACCAGGTAAACAAGTTTAATTCTCTCATCAGAATCTAAAGTAAATAATAAGCAACATTCGCAATAAACATTCACAATTTTTTCAATGTTTCATAAATAACTCACAGAATAACAATTTTTAAATAAAAGCATTCATTTGAATGATAAGTTCAAATATCAATAGAAATGAACAAACATATTTTCCTTGTAAATCTAATGTATTTTTTTTACATTATTTTCACTAAATACATCTAAATTTCTATCTTATTAACTCTTTTTCCCCTTTCTCCCACTTATAATTAAATTCACTATAAATACGCACTTGATTTCCATCAAAAATCAGTCTTACAATTTAATTTGTAGATTAAACAACTTCAACATGAAATTCTTGATTGTTCTCGCTCTCATCGCAGCTGCTGCTGCTGAACATAAACCACTCACCCACGAACAAGCTGATCAAGTTCGTCATGCCTGGGACAAAGTTAAACACAACGAAGTCGAAATTTTGCACGAAATCTTCAAGGAACATCCAGACATCCAAAACAAATTCCCACAATTTGCTGGAAAGGACCTCGAAACAATCAAGGGAGAAGCTTCTTTTGCAACTCACGCTACACGTATTGTCTCATTCCTCACTGAAATTTTGAGTTTGGCTGGCAATCCTGACACTATTCCAGCTATCAAGACTCGCGTCAACGAAATGGGACAAAATCATAGAAACCGTGGAGTTACCAAGGAACAACTCAATGAATTCCGTCATACACTCACTGACTATGTTAAGCATCATGGCTCATTGGATGGTGATGCTGAACAAGCATGGAATCAAGCCTTTGATTGCATTTATGAAGTAATTTTTTCAAACCTCGATGGACATCCAGTCGTTTAAATTTATATTTCATGATTTTGATGAAGATAATTAGATTTATTTAAGCGCAAAAATAAATTTTTAAAATTATTTTTTAAAAATTTAAAATTTTTGAGTTGTATTTAGTTTTTATTTAATTTTACAGTAAGAGAAATTTTAAGTTAATGTTTTAAAATTCTTAAAAACATTAATAAAACCGATTAAAGTGGTGTAATTTAATTCTAGTTTTTGTTACCTATGTAATTCCACTTGATTTTTCTATAAGAATCAGTTGGAAAAATACTGAAATATTCATTTAAGAACTACCTAGTTAACGTTAATAGCTCAGTGAAAACCAAGCGTACCATAAATAAGTAAAAAATTTAAAATATCGTACCATTAATTTTACTAAATTTGCAAGTTACAATTTTAAAGCTATCAAAAGTAAATATTTCCTTAAAAAGTATGAACTTTGATAATTTTCATTAAACAGGCATTAAAAAATTCCGTTTTCCAGTCTACTTCATGCAAATTATCAAATATCCATACAAAATTCGATACTTTTATGATAATTTGATGAATTTTTTTGATAAAGTTCCCATCCCTTATATTTCCTATTCTTTTACTTAATAAATTAGGGTTTTTAGTAAATCTTCAAGTTTAACGTAAGAAATTTTTATCAAAACAATTTATATCGAATTTCTCGATTTTTTTCAATAATATTACGAACAAAAAAAGCTGAAAATATTGATATTACTTCAAATGCTACAATTAATAAAAACAATTTTAAATCAAATGAGAAATATTTCATCATGATTGATTATAATAAACTTCTCATAATCATTCGGTTTTTATGATCTTCATTTTTGTTGTTGTAAAAATCAACAAAAATTATTATATTTTTTTACGAATTTAACAAATTCCAAAGACAACCTTTAGAAAGCGGCAATCAAATCTTCTTTTTCTTAATTTAAAATTTTTCTAGCAATTTTCCAATCGTGACACATGGTAAAGGATTAAATAAAATTACCTAAGATCACTGTGTGTTCCCACCTGGAATATTTTCAATAAACATTCAAGAGCAAATTTGATTAAATCTGTCCATATTATTGGCTTGTAAACTTAATTTCCGGCAGAGTTGTTACAGGCGAGCTCGCCTGTTTTTTCCGCCTGTTTTATTAATATAAATTTACCATATATTTGAAAAGACAAAAACTCTTTTGTACCTTATTCTACATATCTTCACCTTTAAAACAAGCGTTGTTTGCAATTTTTTGGTTGAGTTTTAGCGGAGTTATGATTTTTTAAATGTTCGCCTGTACGGATCTTTTAATTTTCGCCTGTTTTTCTGACAGGCGAACACTTAAAAAATCATAACTCCGCTAAAACTCAACCAAAAAATTTCAAACAACGCTTGTTTTAAAGATGAAGATATGTAGAATAAGGTACAAAAAATGTTTTGTCATTTCCAAAATTTGTTTTCCTCAGACTTTACTGTAAAGTCAAAACAGGCGAACTCGCCTGTAACAACTCTGATTTCCGGACACTTTCCGGAAATCTCTTATTAACATTATTATGTGCATAAGTACATACATTAATCGCAAGACAAAGACATGGCTTTGCTAACTGTAACAGTATACAAACAAAGAACTTTATATTTAAAAAGATTTCCACGAAATAAAATTGACAAAATTTCATTTGTTTACGTTTTTCCATATTATAAACAAAAATTTGTATGAAAATTGATGATTCCTCAAAAAAACACATATAGAACATTATTTTGTAGTCATTTTTATGACGGATCCAACGGTGTAAAGCATTTTTCGATTGATCAAGTATTTAAGGAATTCTAGCCACTTTTCCAAAATGGCGATTTTTTGTGTTGACAAATTTGCTTGCTCATAATTTTTAAACTACAAAAGATAAATGTATTCTTACTCCTGTTCCTAAAAGTGCTCGAAATAAACTCAATATAAAAGTTTCGAGAAAATCGCCTTAAAAAACTGTATACGAAAATTCAAACTTTGGAGAAATTTTTGAAATATTTTTTGATAATGATAAACAAATGTATGATAACTCAAAGTTATCTAGAAAACTGCCTAATAGTTTCGAATTTAACATACTTTTCACCGAATTAAATTATCTTTAATAAAAACTTGAAAATCTTTGTTTGTTTGAAGTCTCCAAAAGTGTCCGGAAATTAAGTTTACAAACCAATAATTAATTTTTAAATTTTTCGCCGATTTTCACAAAAAGCTACAAATATATTTTATTTAGGCTTATTTTTAAAGTAAATAATAAACAGCAACGTTCGCAATAAACATTCATATTTATTTATATAAAAACATTCATCTGATATGATAAGTCCAAAAATAAGTAAGAGTAAATAAACAAATTTTCACATACATCTTCCAATGTTTTGATAGAGATTGCTTTAAATACATTTGAATTTAAAATCTTAATTCTTTTTCCCCTTTCTCCCTCTTACGACTAAATTCGCTATAAATACGCACTTGATTTCCATCAAAAATCAGTCTTACAATTCAATTTGTAAATTAAACAACTTCAACATGAAATTCTTGATTGTTCTCGCTCTCATTGCAGCTGTTTCAGCTGATCTTAAGCCACTCAGCAAGGAACAAGCTGATGAAGTTCGTCATGCCTGGGACAAAGTTAAACATAACGAAGTCGAAATCTTGCACGAAATCTTCAAGGCACATCCAGACATCCAAAACAAATTCCCACAATTTGCTGGAAAGGACCTCGAACAAATCAAGAGTAACTCTGACTTCAGTACACATGCTACACGTATTGTTTCATTCATTACTGAAAACTTGAGCTTGGCTGGTAATCCAGATTTGTTGCCAGCTATTAAGACTCGCGTCAACGAAATGGGACAAAATCATAGAAACCGTGGAGTTACCAAAGAACAATTCAATGAATTCCGTTCAACTCTCACTGACTATGTCAAACATCACAGCTCATTGGATGGTGATGCTGAACATGCATGGAACCAAGCTTTTGACAACGTCTTCTTCATCATCTTCTCAAACCTCGATGGACATCCAGTTGTTTAAATTCGCATATTGTGATTTTAATGATTATTAGATTTATAGAAGCGCAAATAATAAAATTTTTAAAATGACATTTTTAAAAATTTAAAATTTTTTTGACTTTTTATTTAAAACTTGTGAAATTTTCAGAATTGAAAAGATAAAAAATATTCAGGAGACAATTTTTAAATTGTTACTTGAAAAATCAAGTAAGAAAATTTTCTTCTTTATTTATACTTGTACAATGACCTTGTTTTAAAAGAGGTTTTGGTTTTCACTATCATATTTGAAATGACATAATCAGAAATTTTCTATCGATATGTTATGAAATATGTTACTCGACAGCAATTAAAATTGATAATCTATTTATAGAGAAATGACTAAACCAGTGACCAAGTACTCGTGTTGCAGATCGGAATACTACAGCGTATTTTGGTGCCCAAATCAGTATTTGTTACAAATTACAGAATTATCAGATTCATTAATAAAAAGAGGTCCGCATTTAAAATATATAGATCGAGTTAATTTTTCATTGTATGAGAAGTTAATTTTAGTTTCGAATGGTATAGTAAATTTAAATTGTGGTGAAAATCAATCATTAAGCAGAAATTCTTTATTTTGGATTAATTGTTTTAAATAGAAATATAATCCATGAAAATTCGAGTAACGTAACTATTAACAGTGATTCTTAATTGTTTTAGAATTTTCGTTTTGTCTTTGTAAAATATTATGTTTCGATGTTTGATTCGAAAATAACGGTTGAGTCACATTCAAAAAAATAACGAAAAAAATTAACGAAAAGTAGTTCCACAAAAAAACTTAACGAGAAATGCGCGACAAAAAAATTTTGTTTACAAATTTTTAATATGAAAAATTAATTCGTAATTTCCTAAATTATGTGACTTGTGAGAGAAATATGAATAAGCGTCGTCACAAAAACTCGATAGCACAAATCAAACACAACAAAACGGATGCCCTTAGTTACTATAGTCTTCGAGATCTTGCCTCAGCCGAGATCCAGCCAGCCAAAGTGAATGTACAGTATGAGGACAACCGATTGTGCCGCTTTTGTTTTTTTTAAGATATCTCAAGAATGAAAGCAACTAGAGTTGAGTGGAATAAAGTTTGTTGTTTGGCTTAAAATTCTCCATCAAACAACATGCATTTGACTATGCTTGAGTTTGTTATTATTTATTATTTTGGATTTTTGTTTTTTTCTGACATTTTGAAAAATCAATTTACGCAAAAGTTTTTAAATTCCTATTTAACCAGATAAGTTACAGCTCTCATGCTTTGCAAATATCTTTTTTATAATGGCATCATTAAACTGAAAAACTTTTAAATGTGAGCGTAAAGTCTAAGTATACTTTTGAAACGATTCTACCGATTCGCAACAGAATAATTCATAACTTATTAACGAGTTATTCAATTCTTAATCTCATTATAGCCAAAAGCATAGTTTTACTGTAGCTTTTGATCTGCTTTATTATTTTAGTGCAAAGACACCGGGTTTTTTGAGAATTTTTAAAAATGTATCAAAAAATGGCTGAATTTTTTTTTGTCAAAAATCAAATTTTCGCTCATTTCATAAAAAGTTTGTATGAAAACTGCATATTTTTATTGTAAAATCTTATAGAGCAGGTGCCAATTGACTATTTATGAGCTACTTGAGTGGCTACATTGACAATAAGTTAAACTAATATTGCTTCAAAGTTGACAATAGCAAACATTTTCCATTTTCGCAAAAGTGAAATTTTCAAATCGTTCATTTCGCTTTTTACTGTATAAAAATTATCATAATGGATCAAATGATTTATTTAATGATCAAATAAGTCTATTAGGACTAGATAATATCAGTTAATATCTGATAATATCTCATAGCTTGTAAACTACTTGGCTGATTGAAATGATTTATAAATCAATCGATGTAGAGAGTAGTCTTAAATCAGACTACTTAATACAGCACAGTAGGAATTTGTATGATAAACTATGAATTTTCATACAATTTTCAAAAAACTTGTTTACAAAAGGTGAAATGTAAACAAACGAAGTTTATCAATTTTTCTTTCACTCAAATCTCTTTTATAACTGCTTAAAAACTGCTGATAAATAGTAGTAATAACATACATTTTACCGTTTGTAAATCACTTGAGTAGAATTGAAGAATTTTATATTTAAATGAAGTGACAAAAAAGTCATTTTCAAGGAAATACCCTAATATAAGCTGCATTGTTGTTTTAAAAATTATTAAAAAATATTTTCGTGAGGTTTTTACATAATTCTGTTATGATGATAATTCTATTTTTGAAGTTTATATAGGTTAATCTAAAAAGAAGTTTCTTTTCTCCTCCTATGTTTCAAAAAAAAAGTTGAAATCAAAAAAAATAAAATTATTGATTAGAAATTTTTTTTCTAATCGTGAATAATTTTAGAAAAAACTAGGGTAAAGGAACCTTGAGTGGACCTATTTTTATTTTACTCAAATTATCAAATTAAATGATGTTATATCGTTGAAACTTTGATATAATTAATTAAATATTGTTCATATAATTGTATTCCACTGCAAATACTGGTGATTTGATGATGATTTCTTGTCAAAAACGCCGATTTAAATTTTTTCATACAAATATTATTGTTTATCTCACAAAATTGATCGCTTTTTTTATCACTATTCTGTCACTTAAATGGATTACTTTTAATAAACAAAGCTCGTAGTTTGTAAATTCACTTTAATTTTGCCTCTACATTGCCTGTAGAGCGAGTTATTAGAAGAAAAATGACGGAACTTAAAGTGGACCTATCAAAAAACCTTAAGTGAACTTATTAGTTTATTTTGTTTTCAGTTTGGTGGCGCTAGTATCGTTTTCAAATTTTTATAAAAATTCTCGAAAATCATAATAAAAAGATCATTATAGTTAGATTTTACGTTTCATTAGCTTTCTATTGATACAAATATGTCTCAGATTAAATAAGTACAAAGTGAGAAATCATGATTCGAAAATTAATTCGAAAAATGTAAATAAAATAATCAAAACAAAACAAAAATTTGCTTGAGAATTTTTCAAATTTTTAAAAGGATTATTCTCGCATTTTTAAATCATTTCAAAGTAAATATTGGTTCAAAGTTTGTAAGTATTTAGAGTGAGTTAATCTTATTTTATGAAATAAATACAAAATTAAATTAATTTTAGGTCCACTTTAGGTTCCACTATAATTTGGTTAATTGCAATTTGATGGCTGAACATATAAAATGAAAATGATAGTATTATGAAACTACAAGCTTTTATAGACTTATTATTTCAATCAGAAGTGAAATCCAATGAATAATAAAAAAATTGTTGAAGTTTGAAATGACCAAAAACAGAAAAAAGGTCCACTCAAGGTCCTTTACCCTAAATAAAATCAAACGAAGAAAGGAAATTTTTTTAGAAAGTTCAGAGTTTATTTTGATAGCAAAAAATTAATATTCTGATATCTGTTCTTTTTTTGAAATTATAAAAGAATATTACGAAAAGTTCAATTTCTTTTTAATTTGAGCATGAACTACAAGTTTTAAAAAATTTTAAAGAAAGTTATCTTTCGAAAGACATTACCTTCCAACTTTCCTACCCTCCAAAAAGCTGACCTTCCTGTAAAACAGTACCTTATAAAACTTATTGCATAAAAAGAAGAATTTAAAGTATATCAACCCAACTTAAATAAACATATTTAGTTTTTTTATTAAACTCATTAATTTATACCATCATCATAATTAAATTAAATAACCAGCAACATATCGCAATATACATGCACAACTTTCTTTAATGTTTTTCTCAAAATTCAAAAACAATTTTCATATAAAAATATTCATTTGATATGATAAGGTCGAATATCAAAAGAAGTAAATAAACAAATTTTTATATATATCAATTTTGGACAGATTACTTTAAATACATTCAAACTTTAACTCTTTCAACTCTTCTTCCATTTGAAAATCGCTATAAATACGCACTTGATTTCCATTAAAATTCAGTCTTGCAATTTAATTTGTAGATTAAACAACTTCAACATGAAATTCTTGATTGTTCTCGCTCTCATTGCAGCTGTTTCAGCTGATCTTAAGCCACTCAGCAAGGAACAAGCTGATGAAGTTCGTCATGCCTGGGACAAAGTTAAGAGTAACGAAGTCGAAATCTTATACGAAATCTTCAAGGCACATCCAGACATCCAAAACAAATTCCCACAATTCGCTGGAAAGAACCTCGACTCAATCAAGAATAATTCTGACTTCGGCACTCATGCTACACGTATTGTTTCATTCATTACTGAAATTATGAGTTTGGGAGGCAAGCCAGATTTGTTGCCAGCTATTAAGACTCGTGTCAACGAAATGGGACAAAACCATAGAAACCGTGGAGTTACCAAGGAACAATTCAATGAATTCCGTTCAACTCTCACTGACTATGTCAAACATCACAGCTCATTGGATGGTGATACTGAACATGCATGGAACCAAGCCATTGATAACGTTTTCTTCATCATCTTCTCAAACCTCGATGGACATCCAGTTGTTTAAATTCGCATATTGTGATTTTAATGATTATTAGATTTATAGAAGCGCAAACAATAAATTTTTAAAATGACTTTTTAAAAATTTAAATTTTTTGACTTTTTATTTAAAATTTGTGAAATTTTAAGAATGGAAAAATTAAAAAGAAATTTCGAGTTGCCACTAAAAAAAGCAAGTATGGATTTTCAGGTAGAGTTATTGCTAACTCACAGGTCACGTAGGCTATAAAATCTTTTGTGACCTAATCCTGGCATACGATAGTGAACGAGTTGACCGAATATTGCAATTTTACAGAGAATCTAAATGACTGCTACAAGCGATTTTCAAGTTAGGAAAAATTCCTTTACCAAATAAAGTATTCCCATTTCACACTGTTAACATTGCAAATATCTTAGCAACTATCACTATTGTGAGACGAGTAATTTTACTGATTTCTGGTTACTTTTCTATCGATATGTTGTAAAAACACTTTGGAATTTTATTTACTATTGGGTTAAAATACTTTTCAAAATAAAAAAAGAATAAAATAAGATCACTAAACACAAGGAGTCTATCATCTTTATCAAAAATTACAAAAATAGCAAAAAAATTAACGAAAATTCAAGCCGCTTGAATACGAGTAAATTAGATTAAGGTTTTGCTTAGTCATAAATTTTAAATAATTTATCACTTTTTTGTTGAAACGGTCTCTTGTTTTTGCTTGCACTGTTGATTAAAGAACCGAAAATTAATCTACAGAAAATCATTTGCATGATTTTACGAAAATAAGATAATAAAACGCTAATAGAAGTTTGCAGATTATCTGTCGGCTCTGTGTCTAATAATCGACATATTTAATTTTTAATTTATTCATTTTATTTTTTCTACTAAGCAAGTAAGAAAACTCATTATAATCTTAAGTAAATAATCAGCAGCATATCGCAATATACATACACAATTTCTTTAATGTTAATTCACAAAAAACAAAACAAAAATTTTTATATAAAAAAACATTCATCTGATATGATAAGTCCAAAAATAAGTAAGAGTAAATAAACAAATTTTCACATACATCTTCTAATGTTTTGATAGAGATTGCTTTAAATACATTTGAATTTAAACTCTTTTCAATCTTTTTCCCCTTTCTCCCTCTTACGACTAAATTCGCTATAAATACGCACTTGATTTCCATCAAAAATCAGTCTTACAATTCAATTTGTAAATTAAACAACTTCAACATGAAATTCTTGATTGTTCTCGCTCTCATCGCAGCTGTTTCAGCTGATCTTAAGCCACTCAGCAAGGAACAAGCTGATGAAGTTCGTCATGCCTGGGACAAAGTTAAACATAACGAAGTCGAGATCTTGCACGAAATCTTCAAGGCACATCCAGACATCCAAAACAATTCCCACAATTCGCTGGAAAGGACCTTGAACAAATCAAGAGTAACTCTGCTTTCAGTACACACGCTAACGTATTGTCTCATTCATTACTGAAATTGTGAGTTTGGCGAATCCAGATTTGTTGCCAGCTATTAAGACTCGCGTCAACGAAATGGGACAAAACCATAAAGAAACGTGGAGTTACCAAAGAACAATTCAATGAATTCCGTTCAACTCTCACTGACTATGTCAAACATCACAGCTCATTGGATGGTGATGCTGAACATGCATGGAACCAAGCCATTGACAACATCTTCTTCATCATCTTCTCAAACCTCGATGGACATCCAGTTGTTTAAATTCGCATATTGTGATTTTAATGATTATTAGATTTATAGAAGCGCAAACAATAAATTTTTAAAATAACGTTTTTAAAAATTTAAATTTTTTTTTACTTTTATTTAAAATTTGTGAAATTTTCAGAATGAAAAGATAAAATATTCAGGAGACAATTTTTAAATTTTTACTTGAAAAATCAAGTAAGAAATTTTCTTCTTTATTTATACTTGTACAATGACCTTGTTTTAAAAGGGTTTTGGTTTTCACCAGGGTTGTTAAAGGGGGAAAATAGAGGCGGCCTCCAAAAGAGGCGCGCCTCTGAAAAAGTCGGCCTCTGAAAAAAATTTGAGAGGCGGACTTTTTTCAGAGGCCGCCTTGAGAGGCGAAAAGAGGCGAGAGGCGAGAATTTTTTTTCATCGGAAAAATCTTGTCCATGGTTTTTTCGTTGTTATAATTAACAAATAGCATGGGAAAAATAATGGAATAATTATTTTTCAAAATTTCGATTTTTCGGCCCAAAAACTGTTTTTCATGGGTATTTTCGCCCATTTTTGTGTTCAAAAATTCATAACTTTTGACCAGATTGTCAGAAAAATATGGTTGATAGCTTATTAGAAAGGCAATTTTAGGTCCTTTCTAACGATATATAAAATTTAATGTTTTACTCAAATTCGTGACTACAAGAGCAGCATTAATGATGTCTCGTCGCGATTTTTGGAATTTATTGGGTGAAAAATTCAAAAAAGCTTCGTAAAAATTTTTTTAATGTCCTAAATTATTGATTTGGTTTATTTTTTAACGCAAAACATACAAAATTTTTTCAAAAAAATTTGATTTCCTACAGCACTGCAGTATGTACTGCCGGTCTGAGAAAGCCTTCATGGAAAATTTTTTAGAATTGCTTTAAAATATCTTTAAAAATGACAAGCAATAATAAATATGCAATAAAATTGATTTTTCAGATGATATTTGTAAAGAAAAGCAGAGTTGTTACAGGCGAACAGGCGAAAAAAAATTGAATTTTTTAAAATTATAATTTTTTTATTTTTTTTGAGTATGATAATTATAAATAGGATTGGGAAAAATATTTTCAGAATTTTTTTCAAAAATTTCGATTTTTCCCAGCCCAAAAACTGTTCTTCATATGCATTTTTGTCTATTTTTGTGTTTGAAAATTCATAACTTTTCACCAACTTATCCAAAAAATATGATTGATAGCTTTGTAGAAATGGTAATTTTAAGGCCTTTTTAATGATATGTCATATTATATATAAAAACTTAAAACTATGGCCACAATAGCAACATTATTGAAGTCACTATGGGATTTTTGGTATTTAATTAGGTCAAAAATTCAAAAAGAAAAGCATCGGAAAAATCATTTTTTGTCTTAAAATATTGTTTTGGATTATTTTTATACGAAACACACAAAAATTTTCCAAAAAACCGAAATGCAACAAGAGTGCATGCCCTACGGCATGTGCTGCCAGTCTGAGGAAGTCTTTTTGGAAAATTTTCAAAAATTGCCAAATATCTTTAAAATATCAAGAAATGATAAAAATGCAATAAAATTGTTTTTTTAGATATATTCGTAGAGAAAAGTGCATCGAGATTTTCTTCAAAAATGCAAAATTTCATAAATTTCTCTAAATTTTCGTCTTGTTATAAAAATGAAATTTCATCTAAAAAATCAATTTTATTACATATTTTATAATTTTTTTGATATTTTAAAAGATATTTTAGGCAATTTTGAAATTTTTCCAAAAAGACTTTCCTCAGACTGGCAGCACATGCCTAGGGCATGCACTCTTGTTGCATTTCGGTTTTTTGGAAAATTTTTGTGTGTTTCGTATAAAAATAATCCAAAACAATATTTTAAGACAATAAAATGATTTTTCCGATGCTTTTTTGAATTTTTGACCTAATTAAATACCAAAAAATCCCATAGTGACTTCAATAATGTTGCTATTGTCCATAGTTTGAAGTTTTATTTAACATATGACATATCATTGAAAAAGGCCTTAAAATTACCTTTCTAACAAGCTATCAATCATATTTTTTGGATAAGTTGGTGAAAAGTTATGAAATTTTTGAAACATAAAAATAAGGTAAAATGCATATGAAAAACAGTTTTTGGGCTTGGGAAAAATCGAAAATTTTTGAAAAAAATTCTGAAAATATTTTTCCCATGCTAGTTTATAATTATAACAACTAAAAAACCACAGATTTGAATTTTTTCGACGAAAAAAATTTTTCGCCTGTCGCCTGTTCGCCTGTCACAGGCGGCCTTTTTTGACAGGCGGCCTGTGGAAAAGGCGGCCTGTCAAAAAAGGCGGCCTGTGAAAAAAGGCCGCCTGTCAAATTTTTTCACAGGCGGCCTTTTTCACAGGCGTGCCTTTTTTACAGGCCGCCTGTATTTTCGCCTATAACAACTCTGAAGAAAAGTGCATAAGATTTTTTTTTTAAAATGGCAAATTTTCTTGAATTTCCTTAAATTTAAGTCGTGATTTCAAAATTAATTTAGTCTAATAATTCAATTTTATTGCATATTTTATCATTAAAGCTGATCTTGTGGTCATGAATTTAAGTAATACATTACATATTATATATCGTTAGAAAGGTCCTAAAAATTGCCTTTCTAACAAGCTATCAACCATATTTTCTGACAATCTGGTCAAAAGTTATGAATTTTTGAACACAAAAATGGTGAAAATACCCATGAAAAACAGTTTTTGGGCTCGAAAAAATCGAAATTTTGAAAAAATAATTATTCCACTATTTTTCCCATGCTATTTAAGAATATTAACACTCAATAAAAAGAAAAATTAATAATTTTAAAAATTCAATTTTTTTTCGCCTCTCGCCTCTCGCCTCTAACAACTCTGGTTTTCACTATCATATTTGAAATGACATAATCAGAAATTTCTATCGATATGTTATGAAATATGTTACTCGACAGCAATTAAAATTGATAATCTATTATAGAGAAATGACTAAAAAATATTTTCGTGAGTTTTTACATAATTCTGTTGTATGATGATAATCTACTTTTGAAGTTCATAAAGGTTAATCTAAACAGAGATTTCTTTTCTCCTCCAATATTCATTATGTGTTTCAAAAACAAAAAGATGAAACCAAAAAATATAATATTATTGATTAAAAAAATTTTCTAATGGTGAATAATTTTAGAAAAAGCTAAATTAAATAAAACGAAGAAACGTGATCATTTTAAAAAATTAAACTTTTTTTAAAAAAGTTCAGAGTTTATTGTATAGTCAAAATTTATTTACACAAATTTTCTAATAAAATTTTAAGACATTTTTTGATAAAAAAGAAAACAAATAAAATATCTTATTTTTGACACCTCAACAATTTTACTAAATTCACACTTTTATAAAGCAACTTCAATCTCTTTTTAATTTGAGCATGAACTACAAGTTTTAAAAAATTTAAAGAAAGTTATCTTTCGAAAGACATTACCTTCCAACTTTCCTATCCTCCAAAAAAGCTGACCTTCCTGTAAAACAGTACCTTATAAAAACTTATTGCATAAAAAGAAGAATTTAAAGTATATCAACCCAACTTAAATAAACATATTTAGTTTTTTTATTAAACTCATTAATTTATACCATCATCATTTTTAATATATCAATTTTGGACAGATTACTTTAAATACATTCAAACTTTAACTCTTTCAACTCTTCTTCCATTTGAAAATCGCTATAAATACGCACTTGATTTCCATCAAAAATCAGTCTTGCAATTTAATTTGTAGATTAAACAACTTCAACATGGAATTCTTGATTGTTCTCGCTCTCATCGCAGCTGTTTCAGCTGATCTTAAGCCACTCAGCAAGGAACAAGCTGATGAAGTTCGTCATGCCTGGGACAAAGTTAAGAGTAACGAAGTCGAAATCTTATACGAAATCTTCAAGGCACATCCAGACATCCAAAACAAATTCCCACAATTCGCTGGAAAGGACCTCGACTCAATCAAGAATAATTCTGACTTCGGCACTCATGCTACACGTATTGTTTCATTCATTACTGAAATTATGAGTTTGGGAGGCAGCCCATTTGTTGCCAGCTATTAAGACTCGTGTCAACGAAATGGGACAAAACCATAGAAACCGTGGAGTTACCAAGGAACAATTCAATGAATTCCGTTCAACTCTCACTGACTATGTCAAACATCACAGTGGGATGGTGATGCTGAACATGCATGGAACCAAGCCATTGATAACGTTTTCTTCATCATCTTCTCAAACCTCGATGGACATCCAGTTGGTTAAATTCGCATATTGTGATTTTAATGATTATTAGATTTATAGAAGCGCAAACAATAAATTTTTAAAATGACTTTTTGAAAATTTAAATTTTTTGACTTTTTATTTAAAATTTGTGAAATTTTAAGAATGGAAAAATTAAAAAAGAAATTTCGAGTTGCCACTAAAAAAAGCAAGTATGGATTTAAATGGATTTTCAGGTGGAGTTATTGCTAACTCACAGGTCACGTAGGCTATAAAATCTTTTGTGACCTAATCCTGGCATACGATAGTGAACGAGTTGACCGAATATTGCAATTTTACAGAGAATCTAAATGACTGCTACAAGCGACTTTCAAGTTAGGAAAAATTCCTTACCAAATAAAGTATTCCCATTTCACTGTAACATTGCAGAATATCTTAGCAACTATCACTATTGTGAGACGAGTAATTTTACTGATTTCTGGTTACTTTTCTATCGATATGTTGTAAAAACACTTTGGAATTTTATTTTACTATTGGGTTAAATACTTTTCAAAATAAAAAAGAATAAAATAAGATCACTAAACACAAGGAGTCTATCATCTTTATCAAAAATTACAAAAATAGCAAAAAAATTAACGAAAATTCAAGCCGCTTGAATACGAGTAAATTAGATTTAAGGTTTTGCTTAGTCATAAATTTTAAATAATTTATCACTTTTTTGTTGAAACGGTCTCTTGTTTTTGCTTGCACTGTTGATTAAAGAACCGAATAATCTACAGAAATCATTTGCATGATTTTACGAAAATAAGATAATAAAACGCTAATAGAATGTTTGCAGATTATCTGTCGGCTCTGTGTCTAATAATCGACATATTTAATTTTTAATTATTTCATTTTATTTTTTTCTACTAAGCAAGTAGAAAACTCATTATAATCTTAAGTAAATAATCAGAGCATATCGCAATATACATACACAATTTCTTAATGTTAATTCACAAAAAAACAAAACAAAATTTTATATAAAAAACATCATCTGATATGATAAGTCCAAAAATAAGTAAGAGTAAATAAACAAATTTTCACATACATCTTCTAATGTTTTGATAGAGATTGCTTTAAATACATTTGAATTTAAACTCTTTTCAATCTTTTCCCCTTTCTCCCTCTTTACGACTAAATTCGCTATAAATACGCACTTGATTTCCATCAAAAATCAGTCTTACAATTCAATTTGTAAAATTAAACAACTTCAACATGAAATTCTTGATTGTTCTCGCTCTCATCGCAGCTGTTTCAGGCTGATCTTAAGCCACTCAGCAAGGAACAAGCTGATGAAGTTCGTCATCCTGGGACAAAGTTAAACTAACGAAGTCGAGATTTGCACGAAATCTTCAAGGCACATCCAGACATCCAAAACAAATTCCACAATTCGCTGGAAAGGACCTTGAACAAATCAAGAGTAACTCTGACTTCAGTACACACGCTACACGTATTGTTTCATTCATTACTGAAATTGTGAGTTTGGGAGGCAATCCAGATTTGTTGCCAGCTATTAAGACTCGCGTCAACGAAATGGGACAAAATCATAGAAACCGTGGAGTTACCAAGGAACAATTCAATGAATTCCGTTCAACTCTCACTGACTATGTTAAGCATAATGGCTCATTGGATTGGTGATGCTGGAACATGGCATGAACCAGCCATTGAGAAACATCTTCTTCATCATCTTCTCAAACCTCGATGGACAATCCATTGTTTAAATCGCTATTATTTTAATGATTATTAGATTTATAGAAGCGCAAACAATAAATTTTTAAAATAACGTTTTTAAAAATTTAAATTTTTTTTGACTTTTTATTTAAAATTTGTGAAATTTTCAGAATTGAAAAGATAAAAAATATTCAGGAGACAATTTTTAAATTTTTACTTGAAAAATCAAGTAAGAAAATTTTCTTCTTTATTTATACTTGTACAATGACCTTGTTTAAAAAGTGTTTTGATTTTCAGTGTTATCAATATGTTATGAAATATGTTACTCGAAAACAATTAAAATTGATAATCTATTTATAAAGAAATGATTAAAATTATTTTCGTGAGATTTTTACATAATTCTGTTATGATGATAAATTTATTTTTGAAGTTCATTAAGGTTACGTTTAAAAAGAAGTTTTCTTCCTCAATTTTCATTATGTTTCAAAAACAAAAATAGGAAATTAAAAAAAGATTATGAAATAACATTTTGGAATCAAATTTTTTTTTAAAAATTTCATAAAATTTGTTCATTATTAGAGTAAATTTTGTGTAAAATTAGAACACCACCTTTTGTCAAATTTTCACCCTAAAAGCCTCAAAACTCACAATATTGTTAAATTTTGATTACTATTGGCATTGAAATGATTAATTTAAAAAATTTAAGGTTATTTAAAAATTTGATTATGTAATTTTTCACTTTTTTTCACTCGTGAATAATCTTAGAAAAAACTAGTTCCTTCCAAATGAAATTAAGTGAATAAACGTGATCATTTAAAATTAAATTTTTTCAAGAAAGTTCAGAGTTTATTTTGATAACAATGAATTTATTCACACAATATTTTTTAATGAAATTTTACTAAATAAGGAATTCTTATTTTTAAAATTTTGCTATAAAAGCTTTCATATTTAAAAAAACGTTCATCATTCTTAATAAGAAATTAGTATGAAATTCATCATCGGAATTCTGTTAATAGGCGTTGTTATCACTCTTGATCTTCCAGTGCCAGGAGATGTTGAACAAATATCAAAAGCTTGGGATGCTGTGAAAAATAATGAAGTTGAAATTTTGTATTTCATTTTCAAAAGTTATCCTGATATTCAAGCACGCTTCCCTAAATTTGCCGGCAAAGATCTTGATAGCATTAAAGGATCAGCTGATTTTGCCATTCATGCTACTCGCATTGTTTCATTCATAACTCAATTGTATTCTTTTGGAAAATATGGAGCATCACATTACGCAGCTGGATTTACAATTGTCAATGAATTTGCAAGCAATCACAAAAATCGTGGGATTCCAAAAGATCAACTTAGTGAATTCTGTACAGCATTGACTAAATATGTTTCAACTCATGCACCATGGGATGATAACATTGCTGCTGCATGGAGTAGAGGAATGAAAAGCTTTTTAGAAGTATCTTTTGCAAATTATGATGGACATCCAATTAATTCAGTTTAAATAAAAGAATTCTTTATGTTTAATAAATTTTCTTAATTTTTTTAACAAATTGTAAAATGTAAGTAAAAAGAAACTTTTTGATAAAAAATTGCCAATTTTCCCAATTTATTTTCTTGTCCAAAATTAGGTAGACAGATTAATCGACTACTTTTGTTGAAGATTTTTTGCTTAGTGCGGTAATTTGTTTAAAAATTAATAAAAGTAGAATTTTTAAAGTGAGAACTAGAAATCTCTAGCTAATTATTATAAAAGCTTAAGAATAATCAAAATGTGTTTGTTGCCTTATCACCCTTTAAAAATTAATTTCTTCAAGAAAGTTCAGAGTTTATTTTGATAGCAAAAAATTTGTTCACACATCATTTTCAATAAAATTTTACTCTATAAAGAATTTCTAATCTTTTAAATTTTGCTATAAAAGCTTTCATATTTAAAAATAAATTAATCAGTCTGACTAAGAAAATAGTATGAAATTGATCATTGCAATTTTGTTAATAGGCGTTGCTACTGCTGCTCTTCATCTTCCGGAAAGAGGAGAAGTTGAATTAATTACAAATGCTTGGAATGCTGTAAAAAACAATGAAATTGAAATTTTATATTTTATTTTCAAAAGTTATCCTGATATTCAATCTCACTTCCCTAAATTTGCTGGCAAAGATCTTGATAGTATCAAAGGATCAGCTGATTTTGCAATTCATGCTACACGCATTGTTTCATTGATTTCACAATTACATGCACTAAGTCAACATGGAGAATCCCATTTTCAAGCTAGTTTTACAGTTATCAATGAGTTTGCAAGCAACCATAAAAATCGTGGAATCCCAAAAGATCAAATTACTGAATTCAATACTGCATTGACTAAATATGTTTCAACTCATGCATCATGGGATGAAAAAACTGCAACAGCTTGGAATAAAGGAATGAGCAATTTCTTTGAAATTGTTTTTGCCAATTACGATGGAAATCCAATAAATTCAATTTAAATAAAAAAATATTTTTTTGTCATCAGCTACACAAACTAAAATAAATTTTTTATTCACTTTTTCTTAACTCAAAAAATTTGTTTTTATATAATTTATGCAACTGGGTGTCCATCAAGGTTTGCGAAGATGATTTCGTAAACATTGTCAAGAGCTTGATTCCATGCAGCAGCAACATTGTCACCCCATGAGGCATGGTGTGAAAGATAGTCAGTAACAGCTTCACGGAATTCATTGAATTGGGACTTTGGAATACCACGGTTTTTGTGTTCATGTCCGAGTTGATTAACAAGAGTCTTGACAGCTGGAGCAGTAGATGGATTGCCAGCCAAAGTCAAAACTTCTGTGATGAATGAAACAATACGAGTGGCGTGGAGTGCAAAGTCGGCTGATCCTTTAATTGAAGCGAGGTCCTTTCCGGCGAATTTTGGGAAGCGAGCTTGGATGTCTGGATGAGCAGCAAAGACTGCGGCGAGGATGTCAACTTCACTGTGCTTAACTGAATCCCAAGCATTTCTTACTAATGCGGCTTGGTCAGCATCCAATGGTGCGGCTGATGCAGCGGCAATGCAGGCAAGAACGATCAAGAATTTCATTTTTGTTAAATTTTTTAGCTTTAACTTCAATTGTAAAACTGATGACTGAATTGTGATTTGATTGAGTTTATATAGTAAAATTTTGACTGAATTTCGTAAGCTTTTTGTTTTTTTGTCACGCTTAGTTTTAAAAAACTAACTTGAGCAAGGATTTCTTATCAATTTTTTGTAGTTTTTCTAAGACAATTGATCAAGAACAAAGAATGAATTTGTAAATTAATGATTTGTTATGAACACGCGCGTGTGTAAGGGCATAAAGGTTTTGTGTTTGTTATTCATTTAATTGAAAAGTTTTGAAATTGTTTTATTTTTTTTTATGAAAACTTTTTGTTTTGTTTTTTTAAAGGTCTATTAAATTTTTTAAAAAAATGGTTTGAAAGCTAAATTTCAAAGTCTTTTAAGTAAATTCTCCATTTAGGAAAAATAATTTTATTAGGATAGAAACGTTAGAATAGACACTCTGCAAAATTGATTTTAAATGCTGATCAAATTGTATCTTTTTGTTTACTGTTAGATGTCTTAATCAACTTAACTATTGATTAAAACTTTTAAGCTAAACAAGTTGCCAATTTAGTCTTAGTAATTTTAAATTTAATTTATTTGACTATTTAATATCTTCTTATGATTAAATAAGACAAAAATTATGCGATTTAAATTGTTTAAATATTCAGTTTAATTGAAAAACGTTTGAAAATAAAATTTTCACTTATTTACCTTTAAATAAATGAACTTAAATAATGATTTTTATTGTTTTATTGAGAGATTACAACATGAAAATCATCAACATAGTAACAAATATGATGTTCTATTAATAAACTTATGTTACTCAAGCTATTATTAAATCAAATGTCTGTCATCATAAGTTCATTGAATTATCAAATAAATAATGAATTTACTTGCTCATGAATAGTCATATAAAGCATCAAAATCTTATCATTATATGTGAGACTCAATAAATATAAAAAGACAATAGATGACTACATAAGTTCATTTGTTTTATGTATGTAAACATAAATTGATAAGAAGACAATCACGTAGTTCATTTTGAAAAAAAAATTAGTATAAAAGAGTTACAAATTTCTTCTAGAGATCAGTCTTACAGTTGAGTTTGTAGAAGCTAAATCAAATCTCATCTAAAAATGAAATTCTTGATCGTTCTTGCTTGCATTGCTGCTGCATCAGCTGCTCCACTCAGCCACGATGAAGCTGAACTTCTTAAAGGAGCTTGGGATCAAATCAAGCACAATGAAGTTGACATTCTTGCTGCCGTCTTCTCAGCTCACCCAGACATCCAAGCTCGCTTCCCAAAATTCGCCGGAAAGGAACTTTCAGCCGTTAAGGGATCAGCTGATTTCGCCATCCACGCATCACGCATTGTTTCATTTATCTCAGAAGTCATCTCACTCTCAGGCAACGAAGCCACATTGCCAGCCATCAAGAGCATTGTCAGCAAACTCGGACATGATCACAAGAACCGTGGAATCTCAAAGGACCAATTCAATGAATTCCGTTCTGCCCTCACTGACTACGCTTCATCACATGCCTCATGGAACGACAATGTTGCTGCTGCATGGAACCACGCTATTGACAATGTTTATGCCATTATCTTTGCTGCCCTCGAACACTAAATATTTCATTTCTAAATGATTAAATTTTTGACTGCAATATCTCTTTTGATTAAAAAATAAAATGACTGGAAAATGATTTTTTCATTACTAAATTTGAAATTAGTTTAAATAATTCAAATGTATGTTTTATTACAGACATGTTTTCCATCATGTTTTTAGAGCTGTATTATTAAGTTCAATTTTCAATTGATTATGATTTTTTAGCAGATAGAAGTCACAGAAGTTGAAGACGTCGTTTCTATAATGTCTTAAAATATCTTCATCTTTTGACATGATGGTTAACGAATTATTTGTGTTTTCTCTATAAATTTACAATGAAATTAATTGAAATTAATGAAATTTTATTGTACTTAAGACATTTCTATATCTGACTGTTGATTTTTAGACTCTTCAGACTAGTGTTGTTATTATAATTTTTTTCAGTCAACATATAGTTTTTGATTTTTAAGGAACAAAAAACGAATAAGAACATTGCTTCAAACCAAAACTTTCCATTCAATATTTTCATGAATTCGAATTAGAAAAAAAGTATTATGATTACATAACATATGTTTGCTGCCCATTTATACATTGCATTAGAAAAAAAAACTATTTACAATAATTCCTAAAAGGCATGTACAATTGCAGCACAATTCATTGACCTCTTAATATTAAATAAATATTTATGTTATGAAATTATCAATTAAATATGACTTGAACTTTAAACTTGATTCATGTGTGAGTTTTTTGATTAGGAAATAAAGCTTATTGTTTCGTGTACAGCTAAAAGATAATAAAACATGATTTGTGTTAGAGATTACTCGAATTTATTTATATAATACAAAATTTTGATCATTTACTTTAACAAAAAGCTGTGTATTAAAAAATAATTTTTGACTTAAAGTATTTTGACTATGAAAGACCGAGAATCATTCATTAAATTTTATTCAATCTAAAATTTTTTTCAACAGAAAATAAAATAAAAACTTCTTTAAAGCAAAGAAAATTTTCATTGATTAACCACCATAAAGCAACACTAAAAAATTACATCTATAAAAATCCCTTTTGTAACTTCAACTCTTTAAACCCATTTAGAGATAAACTAAATGAACTTTACAACACTCGTTAAGTTGAATGGCCCGTTAAAATTGCGTGTAATTTGCCGTCTTTTCTGTTTTAATTTTTAAGCCTTCAAAACATTCTTTAATTACGCATCAAGATGTAGGCAAGAAGTTTTACCCAAAAAAGACGTCTTTTCTCCCACTCTTAACTGCCACAACTATCACAATTATTTCGTTTGCTGTTTTACCGCTAACGATTTTATGATGTTTCTTGTGTACTTTTTTAAGTTAGATGAAATTAAATATGGAATGAGTGAAAAAAATTTCTGTCTAAATTTCACAACAGCGATTAAAAATTGTTTCATTTTATCACTCATTAGGGAGTAATTTTACCTCCATCCGTGATAATTTTCCCTCTCTCATTCCTTGTTGTTTTTCGATGTGTATATAAAAAAGACATCGCGACACGCTTACATACACAAAAAAATGCTTGTACAAGTGTCTCGCAAATCACGTAATTTTTGTGATTACGTTTCTCTTGTTTACTTCTTGTGCGTGAATTTATTTATTTTCTTTTTGTCATTTTCTCTCCTTGAGGTGGTAAAATTTACATCACAAGCATTTGTTCATGAAATTTATGAGCGACAATAAGAAAAGAAAAATTTCTTTGCGTTTTTAATTGTAAAAGAATTATATTATTTTTGTGATAATGTAAAGAAAGGTAGACTGAAATTTTTTAACTTACTAACGTTAATTATTAATTAAGAAAATAAAGAAAAAGTGAAGGAATTTGTAATTGAGATGACAAAAAATGTTTTTTGCTTGTCGTGTAAGGAAAAGTTTTTATACTCAGGGTTTTGCAATAGAGAAAACTTTTTGTGTTTAAACATTGCTATTTTATGTATTTCAAAGTTGTTTTAAATTTTACATATTCAAAATAGAACCCAAAAAACTGTTCTAATTTATTAAATTTATTAATCAAATATATTTCACATCATAATTACTAATGCTGCACCGTAAAATTAAATGAAAAAAATAAATTCTGAAAAGTTTTGAACAATTTTTTTATACTTCTGTTCATTGGTAAAACATAAAAAATAATTGAAAAATAGTTAAAATTAGAAATTACTTTAGTTTAAAAATTGTTTCCAAAACTTTTTAATGTTTTACAAAAGAATTTTTAACCACTGAAAAAAAGTCAAAACATTAAAATTCATCTCACAATCTCAAGGTGTTGGAATGAAAATAAAGTAAGTAAGAAAATTTTTGAGGTGACTGTTTGGAAAGTATTAACATCTGTATCATTTTTAATTAATTAATCATATTCTAAAGAGAAAGAGAAAATGAAAAAGTAAAACAACAAACTTTTTTTCACTTTTGCTAGACGAAGGAGGAGAAAGAAAAAACTTTTGTAATTTCAAATGCAAATTAAGATTATTTTGTTTTGAGAAAATTTTAGTAATGAGAGAGTAAGAAAATATTTTGATGTTGAAAAAGTTTAAATTAAAAGAAAAGAATTTTCGGTATGACATTGATTTGTAATTAGTAAATTTTGTAAATTACAATTTGAAGACTTGATATAGAGTTAAAAATTAGAAATTTCTATCAATACAAGTCTTACTCTTTTTACCTTATCACTAATCATCCCATCACCCTCATTATCAACTTTTCTTTCTCTCTTTCTCATCACTCATACGCATAAAAATTTTTATTTCATCCTCAACACAAGCCAAAAATTGTATAAAAATTTCAAAAGGGAGAGTAAAAATTTTATTATCTAATTTTCAATCATTTTAACTTTACTAAATCTCGCCAATTTCAAAACGCCCGCATTTGCTGTCTTTCATTCATAAATAAACAATTTTCATGATAAACTCTCGAAATTAGAGAATGAGAAGAAAATTTTAATACAATAAAAATGATAAAACAATAATAAACAAATGAAGAGGGAGCGATTTAGGGAAGTGAAGGAAGAAACTTGAATAGTTTTAGAATTTTTATAAGAAAAATTGACATTTATAGGATAAAATTTGGTAAATTAAAAAAATTCAAAAATTTAAATAATTTCAAAAAATTAACAAACTTTCTTAATTAATTTGGCAGTAGGTCAAAGTTTTAAAAAAATTAAATGTCAATAAGATGCAAAACTTTTTTCATTGAATAAAAAATAATTTTTAAAATTTTTTTTATAATTTTCCTATCATTTTCTTTTAACATTACATAATCTTTGTTTTTCCTTCAATTTTATCAAATCTGTGTATGCTAAAAAAGAAAATAAAACAGAGCAGTGAAAAGAAGATTATAAGAAACTTCTCCCTTTTTTACTTAGGGTTCAACTTCTAACATTTCAAGAGTGAAAGATGTTTCTCAATAAAGAAGTGGCACAAAAGGCCAAAATAAAATCTGCTCTCGCTTGCCTCATGATTTATTATCATTCAATTAATTATGCATAAATTTAATTTTCCCTTCGCCTCTTTCGGACTTAATTTGATTTTTTTTTCTTCATCTTTGCTTTCTTTTGTTTTTAATTTCTGCTGTTTTCTTTTTTTTTTTTGTTGAGTTTGTTCAGGATTAAAAATGAAAAAGTTTTCATTTACTTTTGTTTTACTTTTTTTGTTTCTTTTAGAGTTGTGTAAACAAAAATGTTTAGAAATGAGAATGAAAGAAAGTGGCCTTTAGAATTAAGAAAAACAGAAATGTTGATTTTCTAAGCGATGAAATTTATTTTAATAAAAGATTTAAAAATAATAAAATATTTTGTTGATATTGAATTTTCGTTACTGTTATGAAAAAGTCACAAAATAAAAATAAAAAGAAACATTGACAAAAATATTGAAAGCTTTATTGCTTTTATACCCCAAATATGAGTGGACTCAATAAATGGACATAATTTATTGCTATTAATAACACTCATGGGACAAACATCAAATGGTTTTTTACCTTTTTTGTGAACACTTTTTAGAACATTTTTTTATTATAAATTAGCAAATTTTTCAGAGATAAATATTTTTGATTTTTCACTTTGTCTTTTGAAAATATTTAAAAAATTGTGCGAAACAAAAAGTTAAAAGTACTATAAAATCATTCGTACTTAAAGTAAGACATTATTTACACAAAGAACTGTGATTAAAATTCAAAATAAAAATTTCTGAAAATATTAATATTTGCACAATTTAAATTTTAAATCCTTTATATTTTAATAATTATTGTGGAATCAATTTAAAATTATTTAAAATTCAATGATTGCTTACAAATGAACAAATTAATAATTTAAATTTGAAGAAATTTTATAATAAAACTATTTTTAGAATATAAAATATTTAACGAGCATTTTAAAAAAATATTTTTCACATGGTTTTCATTCATCCATTCAAAAATACTTATTGCAAATTTTTTACTTTTTTTGATTTGTTGAAGGGATGATATTTGTACACAATTTTGTTGATGTTATGAATTGGCAACATATGTGACTATTATTAAATTTTGTACTTCTTTTTGTTTCTCTTTTTACCTTTTTTTATTTCATTGGATATTTTTAAAAAAAACTTTACATTTTTATGAACAACATTCTTTTATAGATTTTTAAACTTTTTTCTATTTTAGTTACAATTAATTTAAATTCAACTATTCGATTAAAGATAATTTTTTTAAAATGGTTTTAGTTTCTGAGGTTAAACTATGATTTTAAGAAAATCAAAATTTTTTAAAATATGTAAAATAAAATGATATTCAATGATTTTGTTGAAGAAAAAATTAACATTTAAAAAATTTTCAATATTTTCTTATGTACCAATTTTTATAATAAAAAATTATTTCCTAATTTTTTTTATAATAACAAAATTGCTGCATAAATAACATGATCTATTACATGATTCATTATTGTTTATATTCATTGATCGAAATTTCATAATGTCTTTAATTTTCTTTCTTTCCTTTTCATCTACTTAACTGCAATTTATATTCATAATGCAAACTTCGCATTGAAGAAAATATCATTTTTATTATGCGACAGAAAATTCATCCCTTTTTTTAATAGTATTTCGCAAGATGCTGTTAGAAACAGGACAAAGTAAATATTTTAAGTCTATGAACTAAAAATGATATGCATGTAGCAAAAAAAATTTTTTATTGTTTATTCAGACAATATTCCACTATTGAAATTTTCTTCATCTAGGTGGAAATATCACAAAACATTAGAAATTCAATTCACATTCAATTGACACATTCGTCCCTTTTTCCATATCACATACAAAACAGTAACAACCCTCTCAACTTCATCTATTCATAAAAAATATTTTTTGATAACAACACCGACACAGTCCAAATTTTTTTTATTTCCATCTCACTTTTGTTGTTTTTTTTCATTTTGTGATTTTTATTCAGGAAAAGTCATTGAAATCATTTAAGCAAGCGAGCAGTCGATAAATGACATGACATTGATGGTGAGTCGATAACAATACAAACATGCATGCACAAACAATAGTGGCATAAAAAATATTGACAGTACATTGCCATGTCGGCGGCTTTGTTTTAAAAAATGTTTGTGAAAAAGGGATTTTTTTGCTGTTGATGCTGTTTGTGTTTGATATCAAGTTAGTGTGTCTTTTTCAATTAGCAACAATTTGACCGATGACCATATTGAGCTAGATTTTGTATTTTTTTTCTATTTTTGATTGGGAAGAATTTTTAACATTTGTAGAATTTTTAAAAATTAACTTTTTGTTCCACAAACACCAAATTTTTTTTGAGATAATCAAGTTAAAAATTTCAAGGTATCAAAAGGATCGCGATTTAGTTAAAAAAATCACTTAAGATTGTTTCTTTTCCATAAATTAAGAATTCATTTAAAAAAATATTTTTAATGCATAAGAAAAACAAGTTAGCATGATCAGTTCAAATTAATTATTAAATTTTACACAATTTTCGCTTAATTTCAAACAACTCACACAAAAATTCGATTCAAAATTTTTTTCTCCAAATAAAAACTCACCTGAATTTGATGCCAACGTGATTCAAGCATTTTTTTGTTTTTCTCTTTTTTCAGGTCCTTTTTGTCACTTTTAATATTTTTCTTTTGTTCTCACTAAATAATTGTTATTGTTCTATCGTTTGACTTTTTTAATTGTTCACAACTCACACTTTTTGTTTTGACTTTAATTAAATGAACAATAGAGAGAGAAGGAAAAGAAAAGAAGTTAATTGCTTAATGTTTAGTTAATTTTATTTGATGACTAATTTTAATTGTTGGTTAAGGTTTTTTTATTAGAATTTTGGGAAGAATTTTTTTTAAAATTTGTTAAATTTTTATTAATTAATTAATAATTTTTTTAACTAAGCGTGTTAATTTCTAGACAAATCTATAACTCCTTAAATTTTTTAAAAAAAAGTTTATATCTCATTCTTTTTGTTAAATAATAATTTGTAGTCAAAATTAAACTTGGCAAAATTCATTCTTTAATTGCAGCAAATTTTGGAAAAAAAAATAAAAACAATTTTACACACGTGAATAAAATTGCCATAGAAAATTATTCGAGATTAACTATCAAGATTTAAATAGAAAATTCAGAATTGTTTTAGTTTGTTTTTTTATTTTCTACCGAAGAGACAATAATAATTTTAATATTAGATTCAAATTTCGGTTGAGTTACAAAAAATATTTTTTCATTTATTTTTATTTGATAAAAAAAATCATGTAAAATTATTAGTTTTTGTTTTATTATTCAATAAAATAGCTTTTGTTTTTAAACCAAACTTTTTAATTCAAAATTTTCCAAGAATTTTCTAAAATTTTGTCCTTCATACATTTCTGAATCGAATATTAAAATAAAATACAAGAATAAAATTTCTGTAAATTTTATAATATCAGAATTTGTTTTGTCAATAATTTATGAGAATTGTAAGACATTCAAAAGTTGTAAAATATTTTTAAAATCAAAAAATTATTTTTAAACTAAATTATTTTTTATATAAAAAGCAAGCAGCTTAGTTATTTTTTAAAAATTTAGAAAATTCTTTAAAAAATAAAAAATCTTGAAAAAAATCACAGAAAGTTTTTTAACCATCACAATAGAAATCATTTTGATTAAAAATTGTACAAATTTTTTGAATAAAGAAATTGATTTTAAAAATTTCAAATGATTTTTTTTCATTCTTTTGTTCTGTTAGCAATTTTTATAAATTGTCTTTTTTTATCTAGTTTATTTTTTCATTGCCAATTTTTTATCACTTAAAATTTTTCTCTCTTGCCACACACACAATAAATATTTCTTATTATTAATTGTCACATTTTCTATTGGTTGCATAAAAAATGCATCTATCGAACTACAATGCATGCTCAGAATGTCTTTCTTTGTATAAGTCTTTATTGCATTCATGCGTCGTAATGTCATTTTTATCACATGTTTTTTTTTTATAAAAAATTTCTTTTCACCTTTCTTTGAATTTATTAAAAATTTTGCGATATTCAAAAAGAATTTTTGATTCACTTCGACCGCACGTGTGTATATTCGCAATACAACTGAGGGGGTGCCCAACGTCAAAGCCACTTTTCTTCACCTTCAAAAACACACTGGTGCGTGTGTATTTTCCTCCACTCAACCTACTTGTGTGTGTCGAAAAATGCCGACGAAAAATTTTTTTCTCTTTCTGTTTTTCTTCTTGTGCCTGCTTATTGTTGTGCTGTTGTGTTTTGTGTTGTGTACTGCCGAGGCGCACGAGGAAACAAAACAACAACAATGATGATGAGGAGTATGGAAATTTTGTGGGAGGAGGAAAGAAATTTTCGGCTCGGGATTTTTCTTCTCCTTGTGTGTGTGAAAGTTTTCTACCGTTGTTGCTATTGCTGTTGTGTTGCAATGAAATTTTTTGCTTATTTTTTATTGTCTTGTTGTGCCTGTAACAATTTTTCTCTTTTTCTTCTTCTTCAGGGTGATTTTTTATGTGATGAAAAAGAAAAAAATGTTGCGCATGTTGTGTGTGATATTTTTTTAATTTTTTTGAATTCATCAAGATAAAAGATAAAAGTTATTTTACTTTTAAATTGCATTTTTGTTCATTTAAAAATAAAATTTATTCAAAATTTTTTTTATTATTATTTTTTTTTTGAAGTTGAAAATTTAAGAAAAAAATTTTAAATTTTTTATATTCAATGTTTTGATGTAGATCTAAAGATTTTTCTCTTTTTTCTGTGCTGATAAATGATGAGGTTTTAGTATATTTTTTGTTAAAGTTTTACTTCAAAATTAAAGAT
Source organism: Polypedilum vanderplanki (assembly GCA_018290095.1). Lineage (NCBI taxonomy): Eukaryota > Metazoa > Arthropoda > Insecta > Diptera > Chironomidae > Polypedilum > Polypedilum vanderplanki. The sequence continues at coordinate 2,072,137 of CM031382.1, read as the reverse complement.
ATTTTATGAAAGTTATAAACTTTAACTGATTCATTTTCATGTCAATTTGACTAACAAGTTTTCTATTGAAATGAAAAAATTTTTATTTTAAATTTTAATAAAATATAATTTAAAAATGAAATATATTTTATTTTGAAACTATCGTATATGAAGTTATTGAAGAAATATTAAATTTCTAATCCAAAAAAATTAAATATATTTAGACAAATAAACGTCAAAGTTTGAAAGCATTTTGTATTTTTATAGAAACAAACTCAAATTTAAGTGATTTCAAGGAATTAAAAATAAAAAATTAGTTTTAGACTGAAATTTATCATAGTAAAATTTTAATTAAAAATAAAAGGAAGGAATAGTTTTCAACAAAAAATCTTTAATAAATTTTTAACTAAAACTAATTAATTAAGAACCTTGAATTAGAATTAGTTAACTCAAAATTTTCAAGTTTCAGTCGATTAATGGTTTTTTCTTCCTTTTAAATTTAATTGTATTTAGTTATACTGAAAAGATCTAAGCACTTCTTATGTTAATTACTTATCAACCAATTATAAAATAAAAATCTACAAATGAAAAGTAAAAAGTCTTCAGATTTTGTCTGTTTTTTTTATATAATTTAAAAGATTCATTTGTTGAAAAAAATTTTAATTTATAATCATTTTTAACATATTTATGTTTAATTTATTTAAATAAACATAAATTTTAAATAAAAGAAAGCAAATAATTTTATATAAAATTTAGGCTTCTTCATTTCGTTTTATTTTTATATTTATTCAATAAAACAGTGAACAGAGTTCTTGCTCTGTTGGACCTCATTTAGAGACTGAACTAAAATGATAAAAGAATTTTTATGTAGATCAAAGTTTTTATCTACTCCAATGTTTTGATAAAACATTGCAAACATTATGTATAGAAATATTTTTAATGTTACAAGATTTTTTTTTAAATTAATTTTGAAAGGTTTTAATAAATTTTAAATAATTTTAAACTTTTTAATTAAATTTTTAAACCAGTTAAATTTAAATTTAATAATTTTTTTGACAAAAAAGTTTTACAGAAATTTACCAGTAACCATAAAATAAAATTTTTATTAGAATATATGACAGCTCCCACTTAAATTTTTATTTTATTTTTTGTAAACTTTTAATGATTTTATTTTTTAATTTGATTTTTTTGAAGAATTCTTGCTTCTCGTTTTTTATAGCAACAATTTTTATTGTAAAATTTCACAAATCTTTAGGTTGTGTAAATTCAATAGTTAAATTATGATAGAAAACACGCTTACCATTCTTATAAAATATATTATCAAATCTAAAAAATATATATGTTAATAAAAATTTAGAAATGTTTTTTGTTTTTACCTATATGTACCACGTGGTATTAACATATTTTCACTTTCCATATGACCACCCATATCATTGTAAGTAATATTTCTAAAATCAAGGTCTCCTGAATAAGGACATTCATGAATCATGTCGAAAACTGAATCAAATACTGAAGCCAATGAAGTCGTCATTAATGGATGTCCATCGACACCACTAAGAAAGCTGCATAATTCACGTTGTTTTGTATCAATATATTGTCGATAAATTGTTCCATAACGATAATTTACAATCATTTGGCAATAAAATGGTTTAACAATTGGTGTCTTCAGAGTGATTCCAATGTTAGCTGTAGAAACATAACGTGAATAAGCCTTCAAATAGCAATAGCGTAAGACAATTGTTTTATTGTCAGCTTGACATTTAATTGCTTTCCATTTAGCTGAAGTTGACTTTGGTTTCCATGGTTCTTTTATTCTTGCAACTTCACTAAAGTTAAAAAGTGAGAAAATTATGAAAAATTTTAACAAGTTCATGTTTGAATATTTCAATTGTCACTAACTTTTTAGAAGTTTTAAAAACACGTGTAAAAAACAAGAGTTTTTGTAGTAAATTTTTTTGGTGTAAAATTAGAGCAATTAAAATAAACACACGAATTTTTAATTGTTGTTTTTCAAAATTATTTTACAGTTTTTAGAGCTTTTACTTCTTTTGATCAAATAATTTTTTTAATTGTTTTAGACATGTAAGGCAATTATAGTAAAAATTAGGCTTAGAAGCTTTGAAATTTTAAATTGAAAGAAAAAACAATGAAAGGAAAATAACATAGAAAAGTTACCGTCTTTTCTTTATTAGAAGAGCCAGTTCTATAATTAAATGTTATAAAAATTTCCATTAAAAAAATTGAGCTAAATTTTCACTTGTTTAAATACAAAGACGTCAAACGAAGACTAGAAAATTGGTCTAAAAAATTACAAAATTTTTAGCAATTGAAAAAATAAACAAAAGTTTAAATCCACAACAATCAGAATAAGAAAAAATTCTTAATAATTTCACATTCATGAATCAATGATTAACAATAATCACGTAGAAAAATAAAAAATACAAATAACAATTCTAAAGGACTTTGTAGAAATGAAAATTCTAAGATAGCATCAGAGTAAAAAGAAAAAGACGACACTTAATCCACATAAATGGTTTTTCATTTTTCTTATTCGATTTTTTCTTCATCTCTTTTTTTTGCTCATTATTTCACCCTCCACCCAACCTACAGCCAGCGTCATTTGTTCACTGTCAACTGTCGATAAGGTAAATAATTCCATAAATATAGATTCCATTGTGCGACACACACCCATACCATTTATATACTTCATCTCACACTTGGCACCTTTAAAAAATGTTTAAATAAGCAAATAAGACGAGAGCATGCAGGCGAAAAAAGAGAGAAGGTGGCAGAAGACAATCTCACTTGGAATTAGCAATCAAAATTGATGTCTTATTTTTTCAATTCAATGTTGCTTCTGCTTCTGCTTCTTATACTTGCTAGGTCTGAGAATGTGTGAGTTCAGTAAATTTTTTATATAAAAAAATAAAGAGATTTAAGACAGGAATAATAAACAGAGGTTGAGAATTTGATGAAATTGAAAATGAAATACTTTCATGATTATGTCTAGAATTTTTGAATTCACAAATTTAAACATTTTTTTAACAAATTTTATAAATTTTTGTAGTGATTTTTTCACAAGGCTAAGACATTTCGATTAATTGCATAATCGTAAAAATCGCTTGAATCACCGATTAATCCGAAGTATTTTTCAAAATCTACAAAAGATTTCATTAATGTTTACAAAAAAAATGAAATTGAATTTCAAAAACCATACAAATTTACAAATTTTTTGAATCTCTACAAAAAATTATTTTTTGCATATCACAAAAAATGTTTTCGTATCATATGGAAATATTTTTTTTTACAAAATTGAAATTTCAAAAATATCTTTTCGAATATCTACGAAAATTTTACAAATTTAATTTATTTCTTTTATTTATTTTTGAAAAGGTTAAATTTTTTTGAGTGTTTATAAAAAATTTAATCATTAGGTATTTTACAAACTGTGATATAATGTTATGATCTTTTGAAATATGTATTAAACTTGTCATAAAATTAAAAGTCTATAAAATTTTTAAAAATATTTCCAGTTCTACAAAAAATTAAAAAATTCTACAATTTTATTTTAAATTTCTACAAATTCAATCTTCTTCTTTCACTTTCATAAGAAATTCTCATCTCTGATAATTTTTATAATTTTTTTCTAAATAAAATCAGCAATCAAAAAATTGATGTCTCATTCTTCTTATTTCAAATAAATTTTCATATACACTAAAATTCCTACTATCGAAGAATAACAAAACAATGAAGAAAATAAAATTCTGAGGGTAGCAAAATAAAAAAAGACAATATCGACACGTCGCTCACACCCCAATGACATTCAATATGTGAATTAAAACTCTCAAGAAACAGCAAAAAAATTCTTCTGTCGAAGCTGCTGTATTGAAGGTATCGGAAGTGTTCATTGATGCATATTAATGAAGTAGCGGTGAAATTTAAAATAAAATGCCAACAATGAGGGTGAAAAATAAGAAAATGCAAAATATGCGACAGAGTCATAAATAAACGTTTGATTATTGTCAATTGTCTTGGAAAGGAAAATTTTATAAAGAAAATAATTTTTTTTTGTTTATTTGTGGAAATATTTTTTTAAAAATGAAAGAGAAGTTTACAGAATAAAGATTTTCATGGTTGAAACTTTTAAGTAAACAAGACTATAAAATAATTATAAATAAATAAGATAGTAATAAAATTTTATAAACATTGATGTTTGCTTGAACTGTCTAAAAGGGTTCAAATCTGATTATACTTTACAATTTGTAAATCTTGAAATGTTTTTATACACAAAAATATTTATTATAAATCGATGCCGGTTGTTTATGACCGAATTTTGCAATGTAATTATTTTTATAAAACTTGCATGAAGCATGAAAATGATTTAATTTACTGATTATTATATTGTGGGAAAAAATTAAATCAAAATATATATATTAAATGATATCTAAAAGAAAATTAAAAACATTAAATTCAAAATAGCTTACTAAACTCAACATTTTTATTTCACAGAAATTTTAAAACTCAAAATTCTGGAGTTCTAAAACCTTTGTACTTAAAAAACCTTAAACTCAAAATTTATCAAATTCGGAAATTTCTGAGATTAATTTTTAAATTTTTCTTCATATTTTTAGTTCAACAATTTATGAATACTCAATTTCATATATTTAACAAATTAGAAAAATTTCTAACTTACTTTTGAAGCTTTTATAAAATGTTGTCAAGTATGTGTATGCACTTTGTTTTTATGAGTTCAATTAATATTTTAAAACGATATTTGTTAAATTAACATATAAATTCAGGATGGGTAGAGTTTAATGAATCAAGGAATAAAGTAAGATAGTAAGCTACAATTTAGTTTTATCATTTAAAAGTACTTAGATAGTTTGTAGCACTGATTTTTTGTACGCAATTCGAACTTAAATTAGAATTAAATTTTGCACTGAGAAAAAATATATACAACTTGCAATTTTTATACCAGTAGAGAAAAGTTATGAGTCCTAAAAATAAAAAATGCTAAGATTAACATCATTTTAAATATTGCCAACCATCGTAAAACTTTTAGATTAAAATCAATTTATTTTTTACAAAAATAAGAAAACTAACTTTGAAGCAAATTTAGTTAAGTACCTTGTATAATTTTGAAAACTTTCCAAACTTACTTATATAAGTGCAATTTTTTCGCTTAAAATTATCAGAAATTTAGTTGTTTAGTTCTTAAAAATTAAAACAAAGAGTTTTAGGGTTCAACAATATTTAAATGTAATAGAAAAAGACAACGTAATGCAGTTTGAATGTACTACCGTTTTTCTTCGATTATACAAAACTGATCTTTGTATTCAAAAATTTTAAAATTTTTTACTTGTTCAAATATAAGAACGGCTTTTAAAATCGAGAAAAGTCGTTAGTCTTTAATTAATAACAAATTTATTTTTATCGCTTTGTAAAGATCAAAAATATATTTATTTTTGCCCATATCACCAATTTATTTTTATAAAAATAGAACAAAAAATATCAGAAAGTACAGAGTTTAAGTAAATATTTTAGAACTTGCAGTGAGATGTAAAAATATACAATCAGCTTTATACGATTCAAAATTATATCACTTCTTTACAACGAAATAATCATTAAGATTAAAAATTTTAGAAAGTTAAAAAAGTCTTCACCAATTAAATTGTGAAACCAGAAAATTTCATCAGATTGAAAATTAAGATTGACAACAAATATTTCATTCTATAGATAAAATTTGCTACAATTTTTAAATAAATTTTAAGAAAAATTTGATTTCTGTTCGTACTTTCAAAATTTTGTCTAAATTAAAATTTATTCTGTGAAAAACTTTATCGAAATAGAATATCGCCTTATGTTCAATTTGTATAAAATTTAAATTCTTCTTTTACAATGTAAGTATAAAAAATGTTTTTCTAAAATTAAGTTTTTTAAAGTTTGCTCTTAATTGGCTGTTCTCCAACTTTAATCAAAACATCTCTCATTAACTGAAGCGCTTCTTGCAAACTTTTCTTGAATTTAGCAGTGCTTGTTTCGCTATTATTTCTCATGCTTGATAATCCAAAATAAATATCGTTATTTCTAGGTGAATAGCAGCAGCCATAGCCATCTATTAAAAATAAAATTATAAAATATTTTAAAAATACAGATAAATAAAAATATATATACCATGAGTAAGTGGCCCATAGCACATGAATGCATCATAAATTGATGCAACTTGGCTTGTGCTGAGTCTATAAGTTGACGACTTCACATAGCCTTCATCAGAATATAATTCCGGAATTTCAATGCCATTTTCTCTAGCAATCAATTTTAAACCCAAAAGATGACGATCAATACCAAAACCTTGAACTGCTTGACTTACATATTTTTTATGTGACTCAATTGCTTCTTTCATTCTTATCAATTTTTCTTTATCATCTTTTGATTCAACCATGGCTTTAGAAAATGCCACAGATTCTTTAGAGCATGATCGAATGCATTCAGTACGACCATGAACATAAAGTCTTGTACCAGCACTTTCATAATGAGCACCTGGAACATGATGGAGACGATAAAAAGCAAATTGAATTGCCATTTGAATGAAAGAATCAGGCGAGAATTTTTGACTTTTGATGAAATTTTTTCCATAATCAGTAAAGTGCAGGTAATTCATATCAATATTTCCTGCAAGTTTATCAATGTTTTCTGATGAAATTTTAATACATTCTTCAATTTGAGGTGATGAATCAAATTCAAGCATTTGGGGTTTTTCAAAATTTCCAGTGCCAATAGCAACACGTGTTTTTCCAGATTCTTGATCATTTACGTATTTGATGACATTGTCAGTTAAGACTGCAAGAGGTCCACCTAAAATATTTTTTAAAATAATTTATTAGTTTTTTATAATAATTTTTTACCAAAAAAAATTAATTTTTTTAAATTACTTTTTAAAATTATTTTTTAAAGGTTTTAAAAAATTTTAATCTTTGGATATAAATCATTAAATTTATTATTAATCTCTCGATTTAAAAATCTTAATTTAAACGAAATGGATTAAAATATTATTAATCCAGTTAAATTATTTTTGATAATTTACCTTCTGCAGGTGAATGTTCGTAAGTCAGTCCATTGATTCCTCTAGTTCCAACAATAAATTGTATAGTCTTGTCATACCAACGATTAGCTGAATTAAATCTTGATCCAGCACCAGTTACAAACAGATGCTCAGCAGTTACAATATCGTCTTCGATTTGCGGTGTTTCTCTATCAATGCACATGAGAAAAAGTGATGTTTGAATTTCATTCAATGATGCAACGTTCTTAGGATTTTTGATTAATTCAGCGTAAGCTTTTGCCCAATTGTCGCGATTATCAGAAGTAAGAACTCCAATTTTGAGCGGATTTTTAATTTTTAATGCTTCATTCATGCAAAGTTGAATTTGCTCATAGAGTTGATTTTCACCAAGAATGGCACCTTCACTATTATAAACAGGCACTTTGAAGAATGTGTCATTAATGACTATAACTATATGTTTTGAATCACGATTAAATTCTATTGAATCACCAGGTGTTCCAGGAATGCGACAAGTGCCAAAAACATTTTTATATTGCTGCATATCGAGTTCACTTTTACCCATTTTTTCGACTGGAATTTGATTGTTGTCGATTTGCTGTTTAAAAAGTAGTGAGGCTAAAATGAAAAATTTTAAATAATTTTAAAATCGTTTTATTGTATTTTCAAATTATTCAATTAAAAGATAAAGTTCAAATAAACTTGTAAGACAAAATTAAAAATAACTTCTCCTAAACTTGACCTAAATTTAAATTTTTATTTAAAAAAATCTTGATATGGCATGGATAATAATTAATCTAAGCTTAAAGAATGATTAAAAAATCTAAGGTTAAAGGAAGGTTTAATTTAATGTTGGTTAAGTGAGGAATAAAATTTAACTTTGGTTAACTAAAAATTAAAACCAAATCTAAGTTTAAGCTAAGATTAATATTTAATTTAGTTTAAGAAAGTTTTTAAAAACCTGATTTGAGCTACGATTTAAATTAAAATCATGAAAGAAGATTTAAATTAATTATGGCTTAACCTCGGTTAAATTATGTCTTGGCATAAAACAAGTTAAAAAATAAATATAGAGTTATGCTAGTATTAATATTATTCAATTTTTTCTTAGATTAAAACCTAATCTAAGCTAGCGTAGGATTTAAAAAAGTAATAATTTTAAGAATAGATTAATTAAAGTTTGATTGAGTTTTCAGGACTTAAAACAATGAATGTAAACTAAATTAAAAGTTATACAAGCATCATTTCATAAGCGTAAAATAAGAAAAGGAATTTAAAATTAAGATTAAAAACTTACAATAAATAACTTGAGCAGCATATTTTACTCTATCCTCATTTGTTTCAAATTTCCTTTGAGGAAAAACTAATCCAGGTGATGACCAGACAACTACTGGATCTCTATATTGTAAATAAGCACATTGTAACCACCAATTAGATGATGGATCAGATAACCAATTCTCTTTTTCACTTGCTCTCTTTTCCAACAAGTTTTGCAATTTTTCACCAACTCCTCCAGACTTTGCAAATTCACGTACAACATTTTTTGTATTTTCAAATGATGCTGGACTCAGATGAGGTTCGGCAGTATCAAGAAACTTTTTCAAAGTATCATTGAGCTTAGGAACAGGAAGATGAGGAAGATTTTGAGGATTTGTGATGCTTGAGTAGCTTGTAGTAATAACTTTTGATGACATTCTTATAATTTGATTTGATTTGTTAAAAACACGAAGCATCTAAAAATAAAAAATTTTAATTTATTTCAAAATTTCTTACTTTGTTGTTATTTATTAATCTAATCATCAGAACAATTATAAATTTTGTATTACAAAAAAATCTTCAATTGTCTACGTGGATAAAAAAAATTTTCTCTTCTAAATATCTCGAAAAACCAGATCGGGGAGACAACAGTTGGTTAAAAAGTGGAGTATGTGAAATTCAAATTAGCTTACTTAGTAATGTTATGAAACAACAAATATAAAATCACAGTTCTGTAATTTAAAAGTCGAATGTAAAGTATTGGAATGAAAAATTAGTTTGAACTTTAAACATTAAGGAAAAAGATTGTACTTTTGATTATTTTTTGTTGTTTTCACTTTCACTCTCACAACACAAATGAATTTGAGCGGTTTGGAGAATTTTTTTTGGATTTTTTTTTCTTTTTTTCTCTTTACTCTCAATGAGATTTGTAAAATTTTCTCAAAATATTTTTGTATATGTTGTTAAATCAGCTGTTTTTACCGAGGGGATTAAATAAATTTTTCTCAGTATTTATTTTCATTTTTTACCTAAATAAATTTCAAAATTAAATAAAAAATTACATTTCTGATAATTTTTTTGAATTAATTTACTTTAAATAATAATAAAATGAATTGTAAATTTAAAAATAAATAAATATAATTGTTGCCATATGAATGCCAATTTTTTTGACGTCGTGGTTGCTCTGTGTCGGCTCCATCACGACTAAGTGTTGCCGCATTTGTATTTTATTTGTCAGCATATTAGAATTGTTTTTGAAAATATAAAATTGAAATATTTTTTTTAAAAAAATTTATTTTGAGAGTTAGAAATAAAATAATAAAAATATTAAAAATTATCATAATGATTAAAGTGATTTATATATGATTGTATATTTATATACAATAGAAAAAGATAATATAGTCTTAGCAACTGTTCTTAAATTATTTTAAAAAAGTATCAACTAGATTTAATTAATAAACTTGAAAAATAAATATTCTACCTGACCTGGGTTTCTTTAAAAATTTAAACGCATTAAAAAATTAAAAATTTTAAAAAATTTTAACAAAAGTTTATTTTTGATTTATTAAATAGTAAAATAATTTCTAGATGAATTCAGATAAAAGAAATCTTAAACCACCATTTGTCATCGAAAAAGTATTGTTTAATTCAAACGATGAATTTGAAGCTACTGAACATATTGAGGATCAATATACTGGACAAAATGTAAGTCTTTAAATTTTTAAAAATTTACAATTCAATTTGAAAAATGTTACAGAAATGTTGAAGTCTATGAAAAAATTATTTTTTGAAAAAAAAAATGAAATTTATAATATATATTTTATATTGAACATTTTTAGGTCAAAAGAATTAAATTTGAACGTCTTAGTGCTGATAATGATGATTCATCATCAATTATAGAATACAAAAATCTTCAATCAACTTCATCATTTGATTCAATCAGTCGTGATATTCATAATCTCAACAAACGTCTCACAAAACTTGAAGAAACTGTTAAAACCAACCATAAAATTATCAACAACAAATTAAATCTCATTCTTGATTATTTTCTCCAAAATGCACCAGAAACAGAGTCAGAAAAAGATTTTCAAATTTCAAATTCATCTTATGATGATGACACAAGTACCGACATAAAATTCGTTCCAAAACCAATTGATTCACGTGAAGTTTTTGATGAAATTGAAACAAAATTAAAAAACTTCGATCGTGATCCATCAGCAAATAAAGAATTTAGACAATTCAGAAAAGAAATGGTGAAATATTATTCGAAAAGACTTTCAAATGTCAATAACAGGACTGATCCAAAATATGGACTTATGCATTCACTTATGAACCTTTATTTTAGTAATGATTTTATGACTACTATTGGATGGACTGCTGTTGGAAGTAAGAACCAAAATTTTTAAAATATTTTGAACCAAACAAAATTTTATTTTTCAAATTTCAAAAAATTTCTTTCCAGATCGTTGGTCAATAAAAGATTCTAAAGGACATTTTTCGCTATTTTATGACATTGTCAATGCAAACACTGCGCATACTTATGCAAATAATGATGAAGCATCACATGCTGTGTTTACATTTTTAAGACGATTTCATGAGAAGAAAAGTAAAGAAGCAAAACTGTTAAATGAAACAAAAAATGAATCACAATAATGAAAATCTCCTAATTGATTACTTCTAATTTATCAAAACATGAATATTTTATTCAAATTTTGCATTAAGAAATAATTGAAAAATTTTATTGTTTCATTCAAACTTTTCAAAATAATAAAAAATTTCAAAAAAGTAAATTAAAATTTCATTAGATAGTTTTTAGCGCATTTTCCATCATATTTAGAAAAAAGGCGCTATTGTCCCCACTTTGTCTGTCCGTCTGTCTTCGTAATTAGTCTTTCAAAAAACGATTTTTCTCAAAACTTTTTGAACCAATCTGTTGGTTCTGACTATGAGACCGGTGTAACGGAAGCTTTCCGCGAGATTCGTTCTCCATGCCGAGCTATGGCATGCATATGGTGGACGTCCACCACATGAACCAAAAAAATTTTTTTTCACCAAAAAGTCTTAAAATGTCATAAACAATCGAGAATACAAGTCAAAAATGATTTTTGGACATTTTATCCTAAGTCTATGCATATGCCGCACAAGTGCATCACATGGACCAAAAATCGAAATTTTCAAATATAGGCATATTTATACTCGTTGGAAAGGTCTTGAAGCGTACAATAAGATGGCATCATAATTTTTCAGAATTTTCACTTCCATAAGCCAAAGAATGATGGACATGCAAATGGACCAAAAAAAATGTTTTTACCAAAAAGTCATAAAATGTCATGAAATGTCGAGAAAACATATTAGAAGTGATTTTTAGATTATATTAAATCTCTATATTAAATTATTATATTAATTCTCTAAAAAATTCTATTCTAAAAATCATTGTTGTAAAGTTTTTAATATGTTAATTTTAGTATAAAAAAATCCAAGCGCCGAAGTATTTTGAAAAGCTTTAACTTTTCTTGCGGAGCCTTGGTGCGCTAATTGAACTGCGCGTGGATTTTGCAAATGTTTTTGTGATTTATTATACGAAAATTATTTATGCCTCTAAATAGACTAGACATTTGGTGAAATGAACTTTATTTAGTCTGAATTAAAAGTTTTTAGCTTTTAAACAGTTTACAAAATGAAAATTATTTTTTTTAGATCATTCCAAATTTGAATTTTCAAAAACTTTGCAATCATTATTCAACTATAAGTTTATTTGAAAATTTGCTTATTAATCTGATAGATTTCTTAATTTTTAATAGTTACTCTGTTTTCATTATTAAGAATTCTCACCCCTTGGAGAATTTAAAATAAAATTTAAATTTATCTTTTATTCTCGACAATTTTATTAAAATTATTTAAATGGTTTTTCTAGACACTCATAAGTTAATTATCAACCTGAGGGTTATTATTTTAGTTTCAATATAATTATGATTAAAAATCAATTTTAACAATTATTTTTTCGCTTTGGCCAAATAAATAAAAATTATTCTCACATTCAATGAAGATTTTGTATCAATAATTCCAAAACAGTTTCAATAATTTCACCAATTACAAAAACCTCGAACAACTTTTTAAGTTTTCTAAAAATTCCAATCAAAATTTCAAACAAAAAGCAAACGATTGGCAAAGAAAGTGAAATAATCCACAAAACAAATCCAAATTCTAAGTCTGTCATTGATAAAATTCTTCTTGGATCTTCAATGAAATCATCAAAAGGTCTGTAAAGATACCAAAATGCATAATCTGACAAATGTTTGATAATTCCTGATGGTATTAAATGATTTATGACTTGATTAAGTTGATCAATAATAACACTATTGCTTCCCATTACATAACCAAGTGTCTTTGTTGATTTCTCATTTTCCATTATTGTCAAAGAACTTTTAAATGTGTAATTTAAACCAGCATGATCGATGGTATTAACAAAAAATGCCAATTTTGTGTCAATTATGCCATTAAGTGAATCGTTGTAAAGTGAAACGAACTTTTCTATTGAAATGCTGAGAATATTTGGTCTAAAATAAAGAAAGAAACATTGAAGCATTTAACAATTGCAAAAAAATATTTCAATCTTGAAACCTTGAATGGTCGGACTATTAGAGTGCATTTTTTGCCTACTAGATTAGTGTGTTTGGTAACCAAATTTAACATATTTTTTGAAAAAATTTTTTTGGTCCATGTGATGGACATTCATGTGGTGGACCACCCTTGGGTCGAAACTTACCCAAAAATGCTCTTTTGATGGCTTACCTACACGTCGAGACCTTTCTAACAAGCTATCAACCATCTCTACACGACTTACCGTTACGGAGTTATGACTTGCACAGCCAGCCAGCCTATTAGACGTGTAGCTAAACAGCCATCAAAAGAGTTTTTTTGGGTAAGTGTTGACCCAAAGGTGGTCCACAACATGCATGTCCATCACATGGATCAAAAAATTTTTTCACCTAAAAGTCTTAAAAAGTCATGAAACGTCGAGAAAACATGTCAGAAGTGATTTTTAAAAAAAATCGAACTGTTACCAAGAAAACTACTAAAAGTATGTAAAATTTTGTTATCAAACACTGATCTGTTAGGCAAAAAATGTGCTCTAATCGTCCGACTATCCAAGGCTTTGAAATTGAAATATTTTTTTGCAAAAAATGCGCGTAAAAATGTTTGCAAACCTTTCTCTTCCATTGATAATTTCATCATTAATACGAGAATATTCTTGTGTTCTAAAATAAATTACGACAATTGTATAATTCATTTCACGAATGTCATCAATTGAAGTTGGCAATGGTTTTCTCATGTCACTTGTCATAAACTCAAAAAGCATCGATTGATAGCAAGTGCGAAACATCAAACAGAACCAAATGAAAAGCAACAAAACCATTCGATGAATTGCTTCATTTGGTAAACGAAGTTGTGAAATTCCAAAAATTATTCCAAGTGCATTATACGCTGGATCTCGCATTCCTTTGTGAAAATACAAATTTTCATTTATTTAACATTTTTGTTTATTATAAAAGAAAATTCTTTTTTCTTACCTTCACCATAAACTAAAGTTCGGACCCATTGAGAAAATCCACGTAGTATAAAAATAGCAGAAAATGTAAAACAAAGAATTGCAGTAAGCAAAATCCAAGTAGTAAAATCAAAAGGCATCAAAAGTTTTTCATAATTTGTGTATAAATCGTTTGGTGAAATTAAATAATAATAATCAATATTTCCACAAGGATTAGAAAAAGAAACATTAATATTTGTTCTATCCATATGACTGACCCACAAAATAATGAAACTAAAAATTGTTCCTTTGAAATTTCTTGTGCTTGAAACGTCAAAGCTGCTTTTTGTTCTATTTGTAATTGAGTAATGAGGAGTAAAATTTGCTCTCTTTGCAGTAGCTTTAATCAATTCATTTGACAATCCACGATATTCAAAATTTTCAAATGCAATTTTTCTTTCAAATTCTTCAAAATTTTGAGTTTTCAATTCATCAATGTACCAAAAAATGTTGTATTCAACCAAAAATGTCAACATGCAGCCATTAAAATTATCAAAATGATTAAAATTTTCTAAATTTTTTTCCCATTTTTGTAAATTTTTGTCAAATGAATTCAGCAATTCTGGTTTCAATTTATAGCAAAACATTTCAGAGAATAACAAAGTTGCTGATAAATTAACAAAATTTTCATCTTTGGTCATAAAAAATTCAAAATATCTTAAATCAGAAAAAGAATTTGAAACAAAATGACTCAAAGGTTCAACAAGATTTTCAAGTTGTTCAAATGACAAATTTTCCTCAACATAATGCAAAAATTTGAATTTCTTTGGTGTTGGATTTGTCAATTTTTGTCCAGTTGTTTTACTATTCATCGATTCACCACGAAGATTGAACAATAATTCTTTTGATTTTGTCATAAAAATAACTGATTGACTCAATTTGTGATTCCAATTGTCAACATTTTCAATATGTGTGATTGTGATTGGAATTTCCTTGTTTAGTTCTTTTGTGACTTCATTGATGACGTCTTTGATGTGTGACGTTGCTTCACCATAAATGATAAAATCAAATTTGATATCATTTTCAATGAAAAATTTACAAATTACTTCAATCATCACTTTTGACACTGTTTTTGTTGATTTTTGACTTTCAAAAAGTTTTAAAGATGAAGATGAAGAAATTTGAATAAAAATTAAAAACAAAAGAATTTTTTGAGGTTTAAACATTGAAAATTATGAAATTGCTTTTAAAAATTTTTGAATAAAATTCAAGAAAAATTTTAATTGACGTTTTTTGAATTCGTATTTATTTTTCACTTTTTAACTTCAGTACAAAAAATCTTAAAACTTTCAACCTTTTTCACTTAAAATTTAATTTACGACTGAAGTAAAAAATAAAAAATTTTTGTTCTAAAAATTTATTGATTGATATTTAATTAAATTCTTACAACAAGAAAAAACGAGGCAGACAGGAAGTTTTCTTTTCGGTCAATGACATTGAATATGTTCATATTGGAAAATAAGAAGAAAAAGTGATCAATTTAAGGAAATTTATTTTTAGCTCTATATTATTCAGGCATATAAAAATCAAGAAAGTAAAAGGATGAATTTTTTTTCACATTTCAGATAACGAAGCAATTTTTTGTCGAATCGCATTAGTTTTCATACCTTTGATATTTATCTTCATTATAGTTTATTTTATGCACAGTTTCAAAAAGCTTTGGGCATTTATTCAAAACTTTTCTCCAAGTAAATTTTGTGAGCTGAGAACATTACATGTGATAAAGGTCTTAAACTGATCTACAAAGATGTATCTCAGAGCTCAATGTTTCTCATTTTGAATACATTTTCCAACGTTTTTCTCAACTTACTTTCTTGTCCGTTTGTCCGCGGAATTTTGTAACTAAAATTTCACCTACTTCCCGACTAGCTAGAATTTTGAAACTTTACATACAGCCCAAAACCCGATGACATTTCATCATGAATTGAACTATAATTTGAAGAGTATTTGCAAAATAAAATTTGAAATGGCGACTTAGTTCCAATTTCCGCCGTTGGTGGCGCTACGATTGTCTTAACAGATTTGTCGCGCGTCGCGATTGTATTCAGACAATGCTTAATATTTCCTCAATAATTTGTCTTATTTACATTTTGTCAAAATTATGTTAGTCCGATGAAATATCATTATTCTTATTATTTGATAAATAATTTCCTTTGTTTGTATTGTTTGTACTATCTTCTATTTCCGATATGTATCTTTATTAATTTCGTTTGCAAAATTATATCTATTATCATCTTTATATTCTTTTCATCTTGTTTACAAAAAATTTATCATTTGGTGTTTCAGCCAACTCAGTAAAAGCGACGACTGGAGAAGGATCGACAAGTCCGCCAAGCTAAACTGCAAAACGAGGATGAGGTAAGTAAATCCGTCCGTCTGACTAAACACAAACAAGAAAAATCTGAAGAAAAACTTGCAATCCAACAAAAGAATCGCGAGCGCAAGTCGGCAGCTGCTCAAAATCGAAATGTTTATGTTTATGTTTATTGTGTCTCCTTTTGAGACTCCGATATTATTATTAATTCGCAAGGAAAAAGCCTACAACATGGCATAAAAAACCTTGCTATACATACATTATATGATACAAATTTGATAGTAACAGAAAATCTCAATTAACAAAAAAATGAAAACGAACAAACTTCTCACCTTGCTAAAGATAAAGCACTTAAGTCTTTAGCTCGAGTGAATGAAACTTTTAATGCCTATCAACGCGAATATTCAGCTGACTCTCGAGTGAATGATCTCCTGAAGAACACGAAACTAAACTTCAACGTCTCCGAAATAATTGTACACAACATATGTCAAATGTAGAAGATTTTAACAAAACCTTTGCGGCTTCGTGGCTAGGTCTGAAACTCGATAGAAATTTGGAAATGAGTAAAAAATTTTGTTCTTACAAATTCTCGGGTCGCTTTGCGACCCTTCTTTGCTAAAATATTTAAAAATCGTTTAAGCCATAAAATCCAGTTAACTGTTAAAACGTTGACCTAAAAATTAGTAAATATTAGCATTGGTCAAATCAATTAAACTTTTTGATCATTTTCTTCATGATGTTACAAAATCACAAAATTTTTCAGATCATTGTGGATAAAAGTTTTCAAAAAGCCATCAGTGTTATCAATCTTAAAATAAATTTTTTTCCATTTTCTTACGTTTACTTTGAAAATAAATCATTAAATTAGAAATCATTTGAAAAAGTTGTTTTGATTGTTGAAAATTGATGCCAATTTAAGTTATTTTAGCCAAATTGAATTAGAAATGTTATGCATAAAGTATTTAAACAGTCGTGGGTATCAATTGATAGCAGTTGATAGTAACTGGCATTAATTAGTATAAGTTAGTATCAATTGGTAGTAATTTGGTAGCAGTAGGTATTAGTTGGTATACCTTGTTATAGCTTGGCGGTGACGGACATAACTCAACTATATATATTGATCCTAAAAATTAAATTTTATTTTAAGGATTAAAAATTGTAATCCCTTCAGTTTTATGTAAAACCTTAAAGTTCAAGTAGCTATAGTTCAAGATTTTAAAAAGTTCTAGGATTCATTGATTAAAACAAAAAAGATCTAAAAATGTATGAAAAGTTCTAGTCGCCGGAGGTTAGAACTTTCCTCTTTTTACCCTACATACTATTATCTTTTTTAATAATGTTTCTGACAAAGTTGAGAGGCAGTCAAGCTGCTCAAAATAAAGTTTTTTGAAAATCATTTAGAATTATTGTTTTGTGAAATTATGAGAGTTAAATTTATTCAACCAATGCTTTATCAATAACATTTTTAAGACTTTAAATTTTTCCAGAATTGAAGACAGTGCTGGATTGCCTAAAAAATTATTATATGAAAGATCAAGAAATCTATAGTATTTTTGTAAATAACAGAATTATTTTCTGTATGAATTTCATTGCACTTTTAGACTGCAAATAACAATAATATAATATAAATGATTTTCTGCAGTAAAGTAATATGAGCGTCCTTAAGTGAATGGCGTAATTTCTATGTTATCAAAATAATTAAGCTTTATTCGATTTCTATTTTTGGTCGATTATCTTATCATTTTACTAAAAAACGGAAGCTTAAACAAGTTCAAAAGAAAATTTAATTAATTTTTTGTTATTCTAATTTTTCATAATTTTAGGAAAAAAGACACTTGTTTTAATTTTTTTGCATTAAATGCTCTCTCTTTATACTTTATTGTATTACTCTATTAGTTCTGATTATAAGTCGTTGCATTTTAAAAAAAAATTCTTTTTCTAACACTTACGTGATTATTTTATCAATCGTTTTCTTTGAAATATATTGATAAATTTTAATCTTATCTTAGTTTTTATTCCACTTTGCAATTTTTACCAAGTCACAAAAATTTTAGTTCATGACAGACTTTTTAAAGTTAACGACGTCAATTAGTTTTTTTTTTGAAAACAAAAACTTCAAAGAAAAATTTACAAGAAGTTAAAAAAGTTTTTATTGTAAAAGAAGATTTATGAAATTAACATCGAAAAATCGAAAAAAATATGATTACTACAAATAATTTTTTGTGGGTAAGTTTGTTTAAATAAACTCATACAATTACATTTCTTGTTAGAAAGGTCTCGACGTGTAGGTAAGCCATCAAAAGAGTTGTTTTGGGTAAGTGTTGACCTAAGGGTGGTCCACCACATGCATGTCCATCACATGGACCAAAAAAAATGTTTTCACCAAAAAGTCTTTAAATGTCATGAAACGTCGAGAAAACATGTCAGAAGTGATTTTTGAGACATTTCGACCCAAAGGTGGTCTACCATATGCATGTCCATCACATGGTCCAAAAAAATTTTCTTTTCATCGAAAAGATGTAAAATGTCACTGATCTGTCACGCACATTGATCTACACGAAAGTGCAAGCGAAACTCGTACGAGTCACTGATCTGTCAAAAAGTAATCTAATTTGAAGCGTTTGAGTGGAAAATTTCCATATAAAACCTATCAATTTATTTTTAAAATTAAATGAAATTTCTCAAATATAGCTTTGTTTATGACAGTTCACTTTTAGTGAAATTTTTAGCGCATTTTTGGAACAACAATGCAGCTTATACATTCACTTTGGCTGTTTGGCTGTCCCTCTGAGATCTCAAAAACTATAATAGCTAGCGACTTCCGGTTTTTGTGTTAGATTTGTGCTAAAAAGTTAGTGCGGCGACGCTTATTTATATTTCTGTCACTAGTCATATAACTTGGAAAATTACGAATTACTTTTTCATTAAAAATTGCAAACAAAATTTTTGTTGCGCAAATTTGTCACGCAACAAAATGTTGAAACTTGTCGCGCAACACATGTAGTTTGAATTCGACTCGACCGTTATTTTACAATCAATCAAACATAATATTTTACAAAGAAATCGGGTTAAACGACTAAGAATCGGTCGTAACAGTTACATAACTCGAGTTTTCATGAATTATATTTCCATATGAACAATTAAACGAAAATAAAGAATTTCTGCTAAATCATTGATTTTCACTACAATTTAAATTTATTATATCATTTGAAACTAAAAGTGTTGTACAAAAAATTAAATTTGACTCGCAATGGTGCTATATACCGAGACTTTACAGATTAATTTCTCATACAATGAAAAATTAACTCGATCCATATATATTTAAATTGCGGAGCTATTTTTTTTTAAATGAATCTGATAACTCTGTAATTTGTAATAAACACTGATCTAGGCACCAAAAATGCGCTTAAGTACTCTGATCTGTCAAAAAGGTACTTGATCATTGGTTTTTACTCGTGATTTTAACAGCGTTTGCATAAAATCAACAAAAATGGAAAAATATATCAATCTCGATGCCTTGGATATTCGGACGATTAGAGCACATTTTTGTCTAACAGATCAGTGTGTTTGGTAACAAAATTTTACATATTTTTAGTGCTATTTTCTTGGCGACATGTCGATTTTATTAAAAAAAATTTTTTGCAAAGTTTTCTCGACGTTTCATGACATTTTAAGACTTTTTGGTGAAAAAAATTTTTTTTGGTCCATGTGATGGACATGCATGTGGTGGACTACTCTTAGGTCAACACTTACCCAAAAAAACTCTTTTGATGGCTTACCTACACGTCGAGACCTTTCTAACAAGGTATCAAACATCTCTCCATGACTTACCGTTGCCGAGTTATGACTTGCACATACAGCCAGCCAGCCATCGTGAGCATAATAGCGTACATTTTTACAAAAATGCGTTAAAATAGAAAATATTAGGTTTTAGCGCATTTTTGGAACAACAATGCAGCTTATAATTTCACTTTGTTCGGCATGCTGTTCTGCTGTTCGGGTTGTGAGATCTCGAAAACTACACTAGTTAGAAGCTTACTGTTTTTTGCATTCGATTTGTGCTATCGAATTATTCCGGAGCGACTTAGTTAGAAAGCTGTCAATAAATGCAGTAATTTGGAAATTGCGAATTTAAATTTCCAAATTGAAATTTGTAAACAAAATTTTTTGGCGCGAAGATTTTTGTCGCGCAACATTTTTATTGTCGCACAACTAGGCGTAATTTAAATCTGACATGACAGTTTTATTAAAGTCAATACTAAATTTCGAATCGAAAGTTATGAACAAAATATCAACATTTAAATAAAAGTGTTTCTTATTCCGAATTTCTGACTCGTATTATCTTTTGTGTTGCATCGTATTATTTATTTGTTCCTCAACTCGAAATCATTTCAATTTAACGGAAAGTTTAAATTATTAGTGTGCGCAGCTGTCCGTAAGTTTATATGTAAACAAAAAAGCAAAATTAAAATTGCAAAAGTTTATTGAAAAATCTTAATTAAAAGTAAGTAAGTTGAATTAATTGTTACGTTAGTTATTTGTCTATTGCAGCAAAACAAAATTTATAGAAATTCAAAATTATTTTTTTGAAGGTAAATTCGAATAATTTTGTTTGATTTTTTAAATTTATTGTTTATTATTTATAGATATTGCCGAAAAGAAAAGTAAAACCTTTAACTTTGGTAGAAGAAAAAAAGAAAATTGATTCGAATCGACAAAAAAAGTATCACGTCGAAATAAGTGGCAATAATCCATCATCGAGTCTCGATTTACTGAAGGAAACACTTTTGGAAGTAAAGGATTATATCGATGAAAGTAAAAATATTCTAATTCTTTGTGATTTTAATCATGAATTGAACTTAGGCAATCAACTCGAGTCGTTTATGCTTGGAACCCTCGGCACAAAACTATTCTCACGACGCGAATCGACAACAAACACTCGAACAATTATCGATGGAGTATTTGGTCGAATTGAAGACTATAACGTTGAAGTTTTCATCTACGAATCATATGCATCACACCATAAGCCATTAATCATTCGAGTACATGAATTATATTATATCTCATTTCAAAACGCTATGAATTAATAAAATGTGTTCAAATCATTAAATTTTCTTTTATTTAACTTGTTAATATAACTGATCTAGGCGCCAAAAATGCGCTAAAGTCCTCTGATCTACGCAGAGACTTTCACCAATTTTTTTATATGAATAATTAGCCAAATAGTCCGGCAGCCGGACTGAATTTAGTCCGGATCAGAGGAAATATTAAAAAATTCCGGACTATATTTCTCACTGAACTGATTGAGAAATTTTAATGAAAAATCAGAATTACATGCATGGAACTGTATGCCAAAAAAATCAGAATTTTGAAAAATAAATTGTCTGTTCAGTTGCAAACACCCTTAGGAGAAATGAGCTTTTTGGAAAAAACCGGGATTTTAAGATCGAAAAATTTGATCGCTCATAACTTTTTAATTAGATCAAATATTTTGTTTCTGGTTCGTGTTTTTAAAAGTGCTTAGAAGAAACACACAGCATATAAGAAAATTTACTCTTTGTTTACTAGAAAAATTTCGAGAAAAACTCTGCTTAAATCACAAGTCAAAATAATCAGGAATTTTGAGAAATTTCAGAATCAAAATAAAAATTGGAAACGAGAGTTGATGAAACCTAAATTATGTTTAAAAACTGCAACTAAAGGTGTACTTTAATATACATTTTACCGTTTGTTAAAAGCTGTTGTAATTTTTGAGAACGAAGAAGTCAAAGTTGATATATAAAAAAGCGCTAAATTCAAAGAAACTTACAGATATACCAACTAGCTACCATATTATCTCAATAAACTATTAAAAAAAATGCTTTGGTAATTTTTTCATTTTCATATTATATTTTTTAGATCAAAATGTCGATGTTGCAACTTACTAAACGAATAATTGATTTCAATGAGAATTCTGAAAAATTTCTTCAGTCATTGAATGAATTGCTATCATCATCATCTGGAACACACAACAGTTGTGACATAATTGAAATCCAAAAATGTCCATCATTACCAAATGCATCGAAATTCATCTCACAAGCAACAAACAGAACAAACATTTTCAAAAAAATTCCATCGATTTTCGCCATAAAATTTCAAATCGAATGTAAATCTGAAAATTTTAATCTTAAGGAAGTTGAGAGACCAAAAAAGAATGAATTTGAAACAAGAGTGAAAATTTTGGTATCATTTGAGGAATTCAATGGGAAACAAAAAATTATTTATTGGAAAAATTCAAAGGAAGAAACATTTTTAACTTTAAAATTTGATAATCAACAATTGAGTTCTTTTATGGGTTGATTTTATCACAATCTCATTAAAACTAAATAGACAAGGTAATTGAAATAAAAAACTTTGATTAAATTAAAAACTATAAGGTAATTCAAAAAAAACGGGCCCCTTTGAAGACGTTTCATATAATCATCAATTTCTCAAAAACTCTTTGACTAATCAACAAACGGCGAAAAGTATATTGTTTCTATGATTTGTGAGCAGTTTTTAAGATATATTTCATGAGTCATCATTTTCACTTAATATTTTTTATTTGACTCTGAACTTTTCGACCAAAATCGAAATTTTTCTTATGAAATTTCAAAAGCAATTTTCTCAAAAGTTTTTCATTGACAAAAATTTGCTTGTGCACTGTAAATTAAGTTTGTTTCAAGTACTTTTAAGGATCACAATCAAAACATAATTATCTTTTCTAGATAAAAAGTTTTGGGCAACTAAAATCATCGAGCCAAAAGTGGAGGCTTTTTCTAAAACGGTTCGTTCTCGAAAAATACTTAACCGATCGAAATGATTTCTATACCATTCGATCCGTCTAAAAATGAACTTTATAATACTATACAACAAATGAAAATTTGAGTATTCATAATTTCTTCATACATTTCAAAAATTCTTTTGTTTACAACATTTCGAAAATGTAAACAAATAAATTTGTAAATTTTCTTTCGCTCATATCTTTTTATTTAATTCATTTCAAACTATTATCTAGCTTTTGCTAGTAAATATATACATTATAAATGATGTCTCATCAAATATATCTTAAAAACTGCTCACAAATCATAGAAACAATATACTTTTCGCCGTTTGTTGATTAGTCAAATAGATCTTGAGAAAGTGATGATTATATGAAACGTCTTCAAAGGGGCCCGTTTTTTAGCGCATTTTTGGAACAACAATGCAGCTTATACATTCACTTTGTTCGGCTGTTCGGCTGTTCGGCTCCCGTCCCTCTGAGATCTCGAAAACTATTATAGCTAGAGACTTCCGGTTTTTTGCATTAGATTTGTGCTAAAAAGTTAGTGGCGGCAAATAGGTTTTTAAAGCTCTCACTAGTCACACAATTTGGGAAATTACGAATTTAAATTTCAATATGGAAAATTAGTTCAGAAAAAATCCGCAGAGGGCGCTGCGATCAAAAATTTTTTCAATGGTTACGCGTTTTCTTTTTGTTGCGCGCAGATATACGCGTAATTTAAATTTGATTCGATCGTTATTTTCAAATCAACAAAATTTATTATAAAGACGATCCTGTAAATTGAACATTAATTATAAATACTCGTCATACTTTCATATATTGAAATTTTATAGCTAAACTTTTTCATATATTTTAAATTTGTTTCGATCAGTGTATTTTATACTGTGAATCTGTTTCTCAAATGAATCTAATATTTCTATAATTTGTAACAAACACTGATCTAGGCGACAAAAATGCGCTTAAGTACACCGATCTGCCAAACGGGTACTTGGTCACTGGTTTTTTTGAATTACCTTAGAAATAAGGATTTTCTAATTTTCAGTCAAATTCAGTAACTCTTACAATCATTTGACTGGTTTGTTTGATTCTCGTGGCTTCAATTTACTTATGATTGCAGTTGAAAATGAAGAAATTGAAATTCTTCGTGAACTTCTGAAACTTCCATTCGACATCAATCATAAATCAAATGAAGATGAAAAAGCAGCAGACATCGCATGGAAAAACAAAAATCAAGAAATTTTACTTGAACTTCTCAACGCAAATTCAACTTTTCCAAAAGATTTTGATGAAAATAAATGCAGTGGAGGAATTAAAAATTTCTTAGAAATCAGTAAAAGAATGCATAAAGCAATCACAGATAACAATAAAGGAGAAGTTTTGAATATCCTAAAAGAAAACAAAAGCCTTCGTTATTATTACAACAAATCAAATGTCTCAGCTGCTGCAGCTGCTATTAAGAATGAAGAAATTTATCAAATGCTCATCAACAATAATTGCAGCATTGGAAAGCAAGAAAATACTGCAGAAATAATGAGCCATCTCGATTATGATAAATTACAATCTTTATGGCAAATTCATAAAAATAAATTCCAGAAATTACCACAAAAACATATTTTAATTCATTTGATGAATTCTCAATTTGGTCATGATGACGAAAATGTAGAAGAAAAATTTCAAGTTATTCGAGATTCATTCGAAAGAATCAATGAAATTCGTGAAGGACAAATGCTGCTAAAAATCAATGCAACATGTCAAAAAGTCACAAATAATTTTGACTTCAATCGTAATTCACTACAACACATGGTACCATCACAAGCAGATGAAAGTACTTCAGGTCTTTTCTTTTTTTTCGAAGAAGTTTATTTTGCTGCTTTAAAATTATTAAAAGATGATGAAAAATGTGAAGTTGATGGAATCATTATGCATGAACATGGTCATTGTGCAATCAACAAAGTCTTTAGAAACGGAGCAAAACCATATGCAATTGATGATAAAATTAATGAAAAGAAATTCAAAGACATCGTAAATGAATGCTATAACATACAATATAATATGCATAAGAAAGGAAAAACCTTGGAAAATATTGTTGCTTGGGTTTTTGGATACAATAAAGAATTTTGGTCAGTAGAATTGATTGTAAGAGTTCCACACATGCTTGGTCATTATCAAAACAATTTAGATAAATTGAAAGAATTAAAAGAAACTTTTAAAAGTTTATTTGAGTATTATGAACAAGTTGTGATGCCTGCAATGGAATTTGCATTGCCAGTTCTTGAGAAACTTGCAAACGAAAATTCAGATATAAATTACAACGAACTTACAAAACCATTAAAAGCTGCAATCAGACATTTTTGGGTTGAATTTCAAGAAGAAGAAGTTCGACTTAAAGAAATTGCAGATGAAGAAATTTTGGAACTTTTGACATCAAATCAAATTCGTGATATTTTTCATCGTAAAAAGATTATCATTGGAAAAGGACCAACATTTTTTAATGATTTTTATATTGAGAGAGATTTTATTAATTTAGATTTTGTAAATAAAATTATTGAAATAAGTATTAAAACTGGTGAATTAAAAATAACAAATGAAGCTAAAAAAGAAACTAAAACTTTAAATTTCATAGTTGATGAAGTGAAAGAAACAAAACTTTTTCTTCTTACTGACCATGCTGGTGCTGGAAAATCAACAACAATGAGAAAACTCTGCATTGAAGTTAAACAAAGATTTGAAAATTTTTATGTGAATTTCATCGATCTCAAACAACATTTGGAAGTCTTCGAAAAATTTGAAATTTCAAATAATGAAGGAACAACTTTGGATTTACAATTTGAAATATTAAAAGAAATTTTAAAACCATCTGATGATTTTGAACTTTCAATATTAAAGCGATCATTTAAGTCAAATCAAGTAATTTTATTTTTTGATGCTTTGGATGAAATTGCACCAAAATATGAAAACTTTTTCATTCAACTTATCAAAAATATCAAAAGATTGACTAAAAATCAACAATGGATTGCAACCAGACCACAATTTATCAAAAGGCTCAAAGACGAACTTGAACACAAAGCCTACAAATTGCTGCCATTGGATGAAGCCAAAACTAAAGAATTCATTCAAACTTTTGCCAAATCTCAAAACATTGACCAAAATTTACTCACAAAGATTAAAAACATCACAGAAAATCTTAATTTCATTGATAATCCATTGATGCTAAAAATGATTGTTGATTTGCATTTCGCTGAAAAATTAACAATTGAAAATTTCAATCGATTTTCACTTTATGATGCTATGGTTGATTCAAAGAGAAAAATTTTGACTAAAAAAGGTGAAGTAGCTAATTTTGATACAACAAATGAAACAAATCTTACACTTTGGAAAGTTCATCATATTTTTGCTCTTAAAACAATTTTTCCAAGTGAAAAATTTGAAGATTTTTTGGAATCAATTGATGAAGAAAAAATTTTCATTAAATTTGATGAATTTCAAATTTTTGAACTTTGGAGCGACGACAAGTCAAATTGGAAAGATGCAATTGCTCGTTGTGGTTTTCTTACTGTTCATAATTGGGATTCCCGAAATGAATATCCTGAATTTGTACATAGAACGTTTGCTGAATATTTTGTGGCTAAATTCATCATTGATTTGATCAAAAAGGCAATTGAAAAAAAATCACAGGAGTTTGCCTTAGCAATGAAATTTGCAGTGTTTTTAGTAAATGAATTTTGTACAACTTCTAATAATGACGATGGAATTTATGGATTTATCTCAGACTATTTGCATTTATTCAGTTTTCAAAATATTAAAATTGGTGAGCAATTTTTGAAATTTTTAATAACCAATAAAGTAAAAAACTTTATTTTGAAAATTTTAAATTTAAATTTATGTTATTCAAAACAAAATATTGCTAAAATTGTAATTGGCTTGTTAAAATTGCCTCAGATGAATAATTTAAAATTTATAAATGCTTTGACATTAGTAGAAAATGGCAAATCAAAAATGTTTCAAAAAATTTTTAAAAATAAAAATTCAGCAATTGAAACTTTTGAACTTTTTAAAATTTTCAAATCCACAAATTTGCCAAATTGGCATCAAATGACAGCTTATGGGAAAGACATTGAAACATTAAAAGATGAAAATTTTAAAAATGACATTGTTCAAATTGAAATTAAAAATGATAATGAAGAAATAAAAATAATTTTTCAATTTTTGTGGCTCATTTTAAATGCTAATGAAATTTCTATGAATAACATTGAACATTTTTTACCAAGTTTCTTACAAAAATTTTCAATTTCAATTCTCAGAAGTCATTCAGTAATTTTAATATTTTTTGAGATCGTTCAAAAATATTTCACTGAGTTCAAAGAAATTTTTGCAGAAAATTTTCATAAATTTTTTGATGGAATATTTTCTGATATTACAAAGTTGATGAATTTAAACCAAAATCAACAAATAATTAAAAATTTAAATAATTTTCTTGAACTTCTTGAAATGTTTTTCAATTCTGATCCAATTTTTGAGAATGAAATGTCAGAAAAACTTACTAAAATTTTGCGATCTTCAAGTAGTCACAACTCAAAATTAAATTGCTTTCAAAATTTGTTTGTATTTTGTGAAAATATAGATAAAATTTTTGAAGCAATTAAAATATTAAAAATTAAATTTAAAAATGAATGGCTCATTCATACTGGATATAATAGAAATGATGAAGTTTTTCTTGATTTAAGTAAAGTTGTGGAAAACAAAGTTGATGATTTAAGAAAAATTTTAGGCCTTAAAATTTCATTTTCACATCTTGAAAGTTTTTACGAAAATCATCTCTATAATATTTTTAAATTAGCAACGAAATTTGATGACATTTCAATTACTGAAAATTTCTTTGAAATTATAAAAGAAAAAAAGTCAAAAAAGTTGAATTATGTGTTAAATGATGCATTTCATAAAATTTTAAGGATAAATGATAAAAACAAAGAAAAAAATAAGAAAACTTTTGATTATTTATTTGTAACGTCGATAGAAAGCTTAAAAAGTTTTAATGAAAATTTTAAATTAGTTTCTAATAATATTTTTGAATCCCATCCACTTTTTCAATTAATTAATTCTGAAAATGAAGTTGAACTTAAAAGTTTTATGAAAAAATTTTCTTCTGATGAAATTTTCAAAATTATTTCTAATCATTTTCCAATATTTATATCGGTTCAAAAACCAAAAAATTTTAAAAACTTTCTTAATGAAGTTTTTATGTTAAATTTAGAAGAAAAATTTGAGTGGACTGAAAATAATGAATTCAAGCACTCTGATGAAATTTACAAAATTCAAGCACAAAATAGTTTGCATTTTTTAAATTTAATTTCTCGTATTGATTGCACTAATTTTTTAAATGATTTCAAACATTTCTTTTGCAATCAATTTTGGATTGTCTTATACGGTTGTTACTGTTGTCGTTCAATAATTGATAAAACTTTTGAAATTTTTGAAAAATATTTTGAAAATCAAAAATCAACAGTTGCTCAATGGATCAAAGAAGGTTTTGATGAGACAGGTTTTTTTGACCCAAGTTATGGCAATGATCGAAAAAAAGTTTCTACTTGTAAATCAAATATTGAATTTTTTTGGTCAAAAGTTGAAAAATTTTTTAATTCTGATCGTGAGTTGATGCGAAAAATTTTCCTTAATGATTATGAATTAAATCATCCACTTGTTATTGGCATTCATTACAAAATTGATTTTCTTAAAGAATTTTATTTCAAATATTTAGAAAAAAAGGAAATTATCGAAAATTTGATATTAAATATTAAATCAATATCAAGATATTTTGATGAAAAATTTTATGAGAAATTTTTTATTGAAAGTTTTATATCAAATGCTGAAAGTAAAAATGAATTAAAACGTTTTTTCGAAAATATCGTTAATGAAAAATCTTTTTTAAAAGAAATTGATGAAAAAATAAAAAATATTAAAATCGATAGATTTGTCAAATTAAAAACTAAAACAGAAAATTCTTTGAAATTTCTTCGTTTTTTATTCAAACTATCAGAATCACTTGAGATTTCACTTTTCAAATCATTTTGTCTCTCAAAAAAGGCAAATTTATCATCAGAAGGAAAACATATTTTCGAATTTTCTCAGAACATAAAAGAATTTTTTGATCTTGCATTTCAAAATGACGTCAAAATATTAAACAAAATTCTAGATATAAAATTGTATGATAAAAGTAAATCAATCCAAACTGTTTCAATAAAATTATTTGCTTTTGATATTTTTTATCGCAAATTTATTGAGCAAATTTCTGTAAAAGATTCAGTTTGGATAAGAAATTTTTTACTGATTGAATGTGAAGCAAAACAAATACATCCATTGATTGTGGCATTATGTTATAATTTTGATCAACTAATTGAACTTTATACAAAACATCTTACAAAAAAAGAAATTCAAAAAAATTTAATAAAACAAATAAGTGGAATTAGTTGTTTTCCAATTTTATCTGAAGAAAATTTTAAAAATTTTATTGCTTTTGTTTTTGATAATAATTATGTTGATGAATCTCAGGATGAATTATTATTTCCAAAGGATGATAAAGAATATTATGAAATAGTTTTTAATCACTCGCAAATTTTATTTTACTTTTTAAATTTAATTTCTCGTATTGATTGTTCAAATATTTTGAATGATCTCGAAAATTTTTTTTACAAACAGTTTTGGTTTGTTTTATATTATTGTTTCTGTTGTCATTCAATAATTGATAAAGCTTTTGAAATTTTTGAAAAATATTTTGAAAATCAAAAATCAACAGTTGCTCAATGGATCAAAGAAGGTTTTGATGAGACAGGTTTTTTTGATCCAAATTATGTCAATGATGGACAAAATGTTGCTGCTTGTAAATCAAATATTGAATATTTTTGGTCAAAAGTTGAAAATTTTTTCAATTCTGATCGTGAGTTGATGCGAACAATTTTCCTTAATGATTATGAATTAAATCATCCACTTGTTATTTGCATTCATTATAAAATTGATTTTCTTAAAGAATTTTATTTCAAATATTACGACACAAAAGAAAACTTAAATATTTTTTCTTCAAATTTTAACTCAATCGCAAAATACTTTGATGAGGAAAATTTTGAAAATTTCTTTAATGTAAATTTTTTATCAAATGAGGAACAAAAACAATATTTTTTTTACTTTTCTGGATGGAAATTTGATTTTTGATAAAATTAAAAACGAAAAAGAAAAAATTGTCAAAGAAGAAACAAAAATTGAAAATTTAAAAAAATATTCAAAGTTATTGGAAAGATTGAAAATGAAAGCTAGAATATAGAATTTAAGGATACATCATAAAAAATTTGAATATAAGTCAAAGAAGCAATTTTTAATATATTTGTAAAATAGTCATAAGTTTCTATCACTATATAAGTTTAAACTAAAAATTTTATTTTAAAAAATAGTTATAGATAAATGTTTATATTCTAGTTAATACTCATTAAAATAATCAGAATAAAATTTTCAGAATTTGTTCCAGCATCTCAACATAATTTAATATCAAAATTCACTTTTAATCACATCTAAGAAAGCTACAAAGCCCACGCGCACGAAGTGTTTCATTTTACTTTTTCAAATTTTCGGTTTTTTTCACTTTTCTCAAAACCAAAACAATATTTACTGAAAATCTCTTTTGTGGCAGGTGTCCGTCGTAATTACCGATCGAACAAGACCTTCCGCTTGAAAAATGGTCAATGCATGCTCGAGAAATCCCTGAAAAACCCTTGTCCGATGTCGATTCGTACGTGAACGGCCTACAGCTTACAGATTACATTTTTTGATCAAAATTCTTACAGATTCGTGATCAGCGTCCCTCATATATGTGCACCTGATATTTTTTGTGACGATTTTTTTTCATTTTTAAAATGATGGGCATGCATGTGCTGCACATACACCATTTTTTAAACTTTTTCAAATATAGGCATATTTATACTCGTTGGAAAGGTCTTGACGCATAGAACACGATAGAATCAAAAAATTTCAAAAATTTCACTTCCATAAGCCAATGCAAGCCAAAGAATGGTGCATGTGCTGCATATGTGCATCACATGAACCAAAAATCGAAAATTTTCAAATATACACATATATATACTTGTTGCAAAGGTCTTAAAACCTAGAATATGATGACAAGAAAAATTTTTGGGTAGGTGTCGACCCATGGGCATCCATGTGGTGGATGTGCATCACATGGACCAAAAAAAATTTTTTTCACCAAAAAGTCTTAAAATGCCATAAAACATAAAGAAAACATGTCAGAAGTGATTTTTGAGATGTCGACCCAAATGGTGCATGTGCTGCACATGGGCATCACATGAACCAAATTTTTTTTTTCAAATATAGGCATATTTATACTCGTTGGAAAGGTCTTGACATCTAGAATACGATAGAATCAAAAAATTTTAAGATTTTCACTTTCATAAGCTAATGCAAGCCATAGAATGGTGCATGTGCTGCACATTGACCCAAAAAAAAATTTTCACCAAAAAGTCCTAAAATGTTATGAAACATATCAGAAGTGACTTTTAAAACATTTTGTTCCAAATAATGCATGTGCTGCACATATGATGCATGTCCATCACATGGACCAAAAAATTTTTTTCATCAGAAAAGTTGTCAGAAGTGTTGTTATTGATGATTGATTTATTCATTTTGCTCAGGTAAAAATAATTTTTGAATTCCTTCGCTTCAATATCATGAATTTTCGTTTATGACAATGTTGCATACATTGTTACACCTGAAAAAAGAAATAATTTTTGGAGTATGTAATATTATTCAATAACCATGGAATAATAATAGAAATCGATGATTTACCACCACAAACAAATATATTAAATAATTTAGAAATAAAAAATCTATCCTACATTTATAGTGCTTATCAAAAAACCAAATAAATTTTTATATCCAGTTTATTTCAATTACCTCATTTTTCAAGCAATCTAAATAAAATTTTTTTCAACCAAAATTATTTATCAACCAATAAACAAAAGAGATTTCTACAGTTAAATAATAGGACTCAAATAAGAATATGCGACACTCATCCGACAGATAATCAGCTGAAAAATAAGCTGATATCTGCTGAAAATTCAGCTGAAAATCTTCTGATAATTTTTCTGCTGATAAATTCGCTGATTAATAAGCAAAAAATCAGCAGAAAAATCAGCGAATAATCAACTTAGAAATTTTTAGCTTATTTTCAGCTGATAAATATCAGCGGATATCTGCGAATAATTCAGCTGAAATTATCTGCTTAAAATTTTCAGCTGATTTTTGGCTGATATTTATCACCTGGAATTCGCCTAAAATCAGCTAAAATATCCTCCAAAAATATGTCCGCTTACATTTTAGATGAAAAATTTTATACATATAAATCAACTGATTTTTCAATTGCTTATATTATTAGAAATTTAGAGGTTTTATCAATGCATTATATATGATAGAGCGATGTTTACAGTTTCTCTTTATATCATGTCACACTTCAAACTGACAAAAATAAGGACTCAAGGTTTTAATTTCAAACCTTTTGAGTTGAGTTCTTCAATTGTGATTTTCAAGTCATTTTGATTTTTTTCATACGTAAACTCACAGATTTACTGAGCCCATACGTAAACCCATAAACCCACAGATTTATTAGGTACATGTACCATTTTGGTTATTGATCTTTGCATCGTGACCTTTCTAACGTGCATCAAAACTTCTTGATGACAATCCACTTTCAAATCACGCCTCAAATATTTAACCAGCCTGTCACCGTAAATTTAATAACAAACTTTTCAAAAAACTACATTGTTATATTTTTGTAAAAAATTTGATATATTTCCAATGGTTCTAAAAAATCATAATGAACACTTTGAAAATCTATATTCTCATATATTATAAAATTCAAAGAATGTTTATCAATCTCGAGTCGAGTCTGAGTTAGTTAGTTGCAATTAAAATACCAAACAATTTCGCAATCTGATCTCGACTTCTAGAATGGTCATTTTGAGTTCATTTTTGCTTTGTTGGATAATTATATCCAAATTCTTGACTACGAAAAGTAATTTTTTTTGGACTTAAAATCATTTTTAGCATGTTTTTTCTAGATTTTGTGACATTTTACAAACCCATCACTGAAAAACTTTTTGACTAATCTTAATCCAAAGCATACATATGTATACTCTTGGATTGACAATTATCAAAAGATCTCTTGATGACTTATTTAAGTGTTAAGGACTTTTTAATGAACTATCAAATATCCATCGAAAATCTAATAGAATAATTTTTTAGCGAAAGCGCTTAAAACAGTTTTTGACATAATGTTTTCAAAATATGTGAGCAAAAATATTAAATATTTTATACAATTAAAAGTTTTTTAAAAACTTTTGATGGTATAAGAATTATTGAATCTAGCCAAATATTTAAAGAAGTAAAACTAGATATTTAATTTAATTTTTTTGGCTAAAAACTATGTCACTCAAATAATACATTGATTTAACCTCTAAATTTCTAATAATATAAGCAACTGAAAAATCAGTTGATTTATATGTATAAAATTTTTCATCTAAAATATAAGCGGATATATTTTTGGAGGATATTTAAGCTGATTTTAGGCGAATTCCAGGTGATAAATATCAGCCAAAAATCAGCTGAAAATTTTAAGCAGATAATTTCAGCTGAATTTTCAGCAGATATCAGCGGATAAATCAGCAGATATCAGCTTATTTTTCAGCTGATTATCTGTCGGATGAGTGTCCAACACCCCTCAAATAATACTCTTTCATTTTTTCAAACTCTTTCAGTTATAACACAACCGAGGCGTTGAAGTGTTTTGAAAAATTCTGTGAATTTATTTTTTTGTTGCTTTCTGTAAAAATGATTGCAGGATAACAATTTTTAAAATGGTAATTTTTCAATTATTTTAATCTTAAATTAAGATTTTAAATTAATCATTCAAATTTAAAATTATTTCACGTAATTTATTTTATTAAGCTTATAAAAGTTTTTTAAAACAAATTTTTAAAACAATTTTCTATAAATTTCAGCTTCATCAATCATTTCTTGTAAGTCTCTTCGTTTTTCTTGAGTTCCTTCTTTATCATGTTCATTTAATCGAAGATAAATCTCATCATTATTTAAAAAATCACCAGCTTTTCTAGGCATGACATGACAATGAACATGTTTTACAGTTTGTCCAGCATGTTCACCATCTTGAACTGTTATTGTCGCACTTTCAACTCCATAATAATCATCAAGAACCTTTGAAACTTTACAAGCAGTTTCAAATAATTCTTTATTTTCATTTGCTGTCATTTCTTTAACTCTTGGAACAATTCTTTTTGTTGCAACTAAAACATGACCTGGAACAACACAACGAATGTTTGTGAAAGCCACACAATGTTCAGTTTCATAAAAAATTGTTCGACTATCAATTGGATATTTTTCAAAAATAAAATTCTCGATTGGCTGAAAGCGAACTTTGAAATCAATTGAATAAACATCAGGACGACGATGAGAAAAACATGGCATATTTCTCTCAACTTTTTCAATCTTATTTAAATCAATTTCAGCAAATTGAACTTCAAGCTCTTCAGTACATCGTGCTAGAATATCACCCCATGGTGATACAACAACTGCTTGTCCATAACTGCTTCTTTTTTCATTATGTTTGCCTTGTTGTGCTGCTGAAATTATAAAACATTGATTTTCTATTGCACGACAACGGTTTAAAATATCCCAATGTGCTTTGCCAGTTGTTAAAGCAAACGCTGATGGATAAAGAATTATTTGAGCTCCTCTTGATTTTAACCATACTGATGGTTCTGGGAAGCGAATGTCGTAGCACTAAAATGTACAAAAAAAAACTAAAATTGAAATTTGTTACAATTTAGAAATTTTTTAACTCACAATTTGAAGTCCAATTCGTCCAATATCAGTCTCTACAGGTAAAGAAATTTCCTTTCCACCTTCAACAACTTTTGATTCTCTAAATTTAAACTCAGGTGTGTCAACATCAAATAAATGAAGTTTTCTATAAATTCCAGCAACTTCACCATCAGAATTGATTATAATGTGAGTGTTTGAAATTTTTCCATCATTTCTGTCTTCAATTTTTTCATGAATTCCACCAAAACTTCCCCAAATTGAATTTTCTTTGCAGAGATTTTTATAAAATTGAACTGTTTCACCTGTTAGAGGTTCAGCTAAGCTTAAAGTTTCATCAATACTTGTTCCAACATAATCACAGCATTCTGGTAAGAAAAGAAATGAAGCTTTGTCTTTTGAACGATTAAAAAGTTCTTGAACAAGTTGTCGATTGTGATTTTTGTCATTTGTCGATCTCATTTGGCAGAGGCCGATAGTTGATTTTAATGAAAATGATGTTGACATTGTTTTTGTTAAATTCAATAAAATTGAAGTCTTTGCAATGTTTAGAAGACGATTGAGCATTACTTGACTTTTATGTCAATTTTTCCACTTTAGTAAATATTTAGTTTTTTATAAAATTTTACAAAGTTTTCTAGGTTTAAATTTAATAAACTATAGTTTTAAAAACTTTTTAATTTCTAGAAGCTTTTTAATTTAATTTATAAACAGGTAGTTTGTTTATTTTTTATTTTCGCTACGTCATATCAGATGATTTTTATTGACAAATCGGAGAAATTTAGTTTTTATTGAATTTTTGAATGAAAACTTATGAGAATTTCTACAATACCAAAATTTTTGTAAACACTCATCACAATTCAATGCAATTTTTTTACTGCTTAATTTAAGTCTTTAATTGTTTTTAATTAGTTTGAATTCTTAAACTTCATTCCTACGTCATTACGTAAAACCCGGCAAATACTTCTTACGTAAAATAAAAAATAATTTCGTCCTCTCAGTAATAATAACAAAAACAGAGAATTAAAAATTTACCTAAAAGTTTCAAAACTTTTTAAATATTTAAATATTTCTACAATTTTTTAAAGTAATTTAGTAGCAAAAATGAATCCAAGCATGAATGTTCCACAAGGAATTATTCAACAACAATCTCCTCAGCAAAATATGCCACCAAATATGCAACAAATGGTTCCACCGCCACAAAATGTAAGTGAAATGTAAAATTTAATTTAAACAAAAATTTGGAATTTTGCTTTTAATTTAGAAGTTTCAGAAAATTAAATTTTATTATTCAAAAAATAATTTTTTTGTGAAAAAAATAAAAATGTAAACAATTGTGAAAATTGAAAAATAATACAACAACCAATTTTTAAAGAATGCAAAAGTGATAATTAAAACAATTTTACAGGCAAATATTCCACCAGCACATACAGACAACATCAGCAAAGTTAAAAGCCTTCTTGGACCATTGAAAGAATCTCTTAAGGTAAAAATGTCTAATAAAATATGTAAGAAAAGTAATTCAAATTTACTGTTTTGAATTTTCAGAACATTTTCCAATCAGCTGCAATGTTATTAAATCAAGATACAACTGGAAATGTGTAAGTTGAAAAATATTCAATTTTCACGAAGAAATTATTAAAATTCAATTGTTAATTCTAGAAAAAATGAACTTCCATCAAACGCACGCTTCGATAAATATCTTGAAGAATTTTATTCAATTTGCGATCAAATTGAGCTTCATTTAGTGACAGCAAAGAAATGCATTCAACAAGCAAATGCTTCACAAGTTTATCTACCAGTTCCAGTAGTTCCAAGGAATGAAAATATTGCACAAGAAAATGCTTTAACTTACACACAATATTTAGAACTTGTTAAGACACAAATTACTTATGCAAAAGAAATTCATGACACTTTATTAATGGCTGCTCAAAATATTTAAATAAAAATAAAAATTAAGGTTTTTCATACTAAAATTTTATTCTAATTTTTAAATTTTTAAATAGTTTTGATTTTTTCAGGATCAGAAAGATTATTGATTGAATCTTCAAATTCTATCGGTTCAATTTTGTTTTTATTTTCAGCATGTGCTGGAGGTCCAATGAGTTCAACAACTTCATCGTAGTTTAATGTTTCTTTTTCTAGAAGAGTTTCAGCAAGCTGCAAAGAAACGAGGAAATAAATTTTTTAAAATTCAGTTAATATTTTTAAAAAGCAGAGTTGTTACGGGCGAAGGGCGAAAATATTTTATTTTTCCAAAAAAATTATTTTATACGTTTTTTTATCTTTAAATCTTTAATTAAGAATGAAAAAAATATAATTTTTGAAAATTTGCAAAAATTTGGGTTTTTAGAAGTCTCTAAAGTCATGCTTGTGTCATGCTCTTTTTCAAAAATTTATAACTCTTGACCAACTTATCAGAAAAATATGATTGATACCTTGTTAGAGAGGTAATTTTAAGTCCTTTCTATCAATATATTTCATGTTATATTTTCTTTCAAAATTATGGCCACTAGAGCACAATTTATGGTGCCACTATGGGATTTTTAAACATTTAAATAGGGTAAAAATTCAAAAAAGCTTTATAAAAATTATTTTAGTATCTTAAAAAGTTGATTTGGACAATTTTTTTTACAAAACATACAAAAATTTTTCAATAAATTAAGTTTCGACAAGAGTGCACACACTATGGCATGTGCTGTCAGTCTGTGGATGTTTTTTTTGGAAAAATTTTTAAAATTGCTTGAAACATTTTTAAAATGATGAAAAATGATAAAATGTGTAATAAAATTGAATTTTTATACAAAATTAAATTTTTAAATCACGACTCAAAATATAATGAAATTCATGAAATTTGCCATTTTCCAAGAAAATTTAGATGCAACTTACTGCTACATATATCATCTAAAAATCATTTTTATTGCATATTTTATCATTTTTCATCATTTTAAAGAAGTTTTAAGCAATTTTAAAATTTTTTCCAAAAAGACATCCACAGACTGACAGCACATGCCATAGTGTGTGCACTCTTGTCAAAACTTAGTTTTTTGAAAAACTTCTGTATGTTTTGTATAAAAATTACCCAAATCAACTTTTTAAGATACTAAAATAATTTTTATAAAGGTTTTTTTGAATTTTTACCCTAAATAAATGCTTAATAATCCCATAGTGGCACCATTAACCATTAATTGTGCTGTTGTGGTCGTAGATTTAACTTATATATTACATTTAATATATCACTAGAAAGGACTTAAAATTACCTTTCTAACAAGATATCAATCATATTTTTCTGATAAGTTGGTCAAGAGTTATAAATTTTTGAACTTTAAAAATATACGAAAATACCCAAGAAAAACAGTTATTGGGCCGGAAAAAATCGAAATATTTTGAAAAAAATCAAAAAAATATTTTTCCCATGCTATTTAATAATTATCACGACCAAAAAACCACAGTTTTGATTTTTCCGATAAAACCATAATTTTCGCCCTCCGCCCTTCGCCCTCAAAAGGGCGGCCCATTTTTGCGGGCGGCACATAAAAAGGGCCGCCCCCAAAAAAGGGCGGCACGTAAAAAAGGGCGGCACATATTTTTTTTTTGCGGGCGGCCCTTTTTGAGGGCGTGCCCTTTTTATGTGCCGCCCGCAATTTCGCACATAACAACTCTGATTTCCACTATATTTTAAATTTATTTCGATCAATTATTTTAAAGCGTGAATTTATTTCACAAACGAATTTAATAATTCTGTAATTTGTTAACATACACTGGTCTACCGTCTTCCCTCGGATATAAGAGCCATTTCTTGTATTCGAATAGAAGGACCAGTGATCCTTGTATTCGAATATAAG